>JAIPMN010000008.1:0-36698 GCA_020650975.1 Apostichopus californicus | reverse complement strand
ACATAGGTTGCATTGTGCACATAGGTTGCATTGTGCACATAGGTTGCATTGTGCACATAGGTTGCATTGTGCACATAGGTTGCATTGTGCACATAGGTTGCATTGTGCACATAGGTTGCATTGTGCATATAGCATGATTTAATCAGTCAAATTTCAAGTTGATTCTTCATTTCGCTAGACTCTGTTTTGTTTTATATTTAGACAAACATCTGTATAACCTAGTGTAATTATAATCACATATAAGGGATCAAGGTTGCTGCTGAGTTAAAACTAAACAGCAAGACTGAACCTTACAAGTCAGAAAGTTCAGCATACAATATGTAGTTGCAAATAGCCAAGAGAGTCATTCCTTCCAATCCCCCCCCCCCCCCGCCCCTCATGCCTCCCTTCACTTTTCATGCTCCTAGCTCTTCCCTCTCCACTCGATCCCCTCTCTCCACCTATTCATCAGTCCGTCCGTCCCATTTTACTCTTTCGTTTCCTATACGGATATTTCAACAAAGAACACTACGATTCACAAGCAAACAATTTAAACTGAGTTCTTCCAACAATACTGGACCATTTAGTGTTTCCCTTTGGCAGTACTTCAATTGGCTATTACATGCGTCTAGCGTGATTCGAGGAGACCACCTGCCACCTTTAACTTTTATTTACTTTTAATTTTTATTCAGATCAGCCAAGAACACAGTGCAGCACTGTCTCTTCTTAGTTTAATTGGTCTCGGAATATCGACTGCTGCCCTCATATGCACCATATTAATCCTCCTGTGGCTACCGTAAGCATTTACCCATAATCGATCATTCCCTCGTTACCATGGAGATATATGCTATTAACGCTATATACCCATGAATTTAAGATTAGATGGTATTATCTTACTTAACATGATATGACAGGTATAATCATTTCAGAGAATTTGTTAATATCCTCTTAGCAATTGTTATTATATTGAAAGATGGGAAATTTGAAGCAGGGGAGTATGTAACCCTGCTAAAACTTATCTCGTCTGACTATAATATATTTTAAATATATTTAGCATTTACCCATAATCCATCATTCTCTCGTTACCATGGACTTATATATGTTATTAACGTCAATTCAATGGAGAACTATATATCTCTATGGCAGTATGTAACCATGCTAAAACTTATCTCGTCTGGTTTATATCTTAAATATAATATAGCTTAAATATAATTACTTTTTATCCATCATTCTCTCGTTACCATGGACGTCGGTAACGTAGGAAGACACATGAACACATATTCATTGTACCCATGTCACAAGGAATAATTGAAGCTTCCATTTCATAACCTGATTTCTCTAACTAATGCAAATAGGACTAGAATATTTGGCATATTTCACACCGATCTAACAGTTGCTTTCTCTTTATTTCTCTGCTTCAGATCGCTAAAATCAGATCGTGTATTAATTCACAAACATTTGGTGATAGCACTCATCATTGCCCAAGCTCTATTTATGTCTACAGCCGGAGCCGTGAGACATGAGGTGAGATAACAACAAAAAATACGTGGCTTTAATTAGTGTAAAGTATTACGATCGTGATTAAACACGGCAGCATTCCAACATTATGTCGTTATATATAGCATTCCTTTTACATCCTATCATGATAATTAAACAAGTGAAGGTTTGGTTGTACGGTATGTGCATTATCTTCCATCTAACACAAGTTAAATATTTCAGTTCGAAGATTGTGAAACGAAATTATATCCACAGGTAATATAGGAATTAGGACAAAGCGATGTAAACAACGAAAATGATCAAATCGCAAATAACAGACAGAAATAAGAATGAAGGATCGAATGACTTTGAAACCAAAATATCATCCTTTAATCATATATCATACTTGAGTATTTGAATATATTTATATATGTATACCTTTTTATGTATAGGCCTATGTACAAGCTATTAACATATATTATAGCCTACCGCTAGTATCAATTGGCGAGGTTGTTTCAGTTTTAAAACTTATAACATTTGTTACTATTTTGCTATAATAATTGCTTTATTTATCTTAAATTTTCGTCTTTCCAGCTGATTTGTAAATTGGTGGCCATTTTCATGCACTACTTCTATCTAGCAGTCTTCGTCTGGATGTTAATTGAGGGCGTACATCTATATCTCGAAATTGTACAAGTTTTCTCTCGGTTTGACGGCAAGAGCAAAACGGTGTATTACATCATTGGAGGATGGGGTATACTCTATTATCATTATTATTTCAAGTTACGGAAATATATTAAGAATTGAATAGAGCTTATATTCAGGAATTCGTTCAGGTAGGCGACTACAAAAAGAACAAGAGGGGGTGGGGGGTGGGGCAGGGGTGCAGGAATAATGTAACATAAACTAAATTACTAAAGTATTGGTATACCATCCTAATATTTTTAATGACAATAATAAGTACACGTGTACTCGTAAGGGTACTCCTATCAAGGGAAACTCTACTTTTACTCATACTCATACTATTGTACTCGAACAACAAGTGTGGTGTTGCTTGTATCACTTGACCCGGAAGCAGAACACATACATGTGAGGTCAGAATATTGACGAAATTTTTGTCTTTTTTAAGATTCTCCACTGTACTGATCTATTGTTTTGTTTCATCCCAACCCCGACACCCGACCACAACCGCCAACCGCCGACCCCGACCCCCGACCCCCGACCCCCGACCCCCGACCCCCGACCCCCGACCCGAAATTTAAAAAAAAAATAGCCAATTCTTTGAACATTTTGCTTCCTTTTTTGAAGGATTCCCCTTTATCATCGTCGCCGTTTCAGTCGCGATTCGATGGCGAAGCTACGGAGAAGGCCAAGGGTAAGTATACACAGCCGATCAAAATGACTCAGTCATACTCGGTCGACTTTTGATAGTTTTAGAAGTATTTATTACTCTGAGAAAATGTCTTTATCTTCTTGTTTTTGTTTTCATTTTTCTTCTGGAATTCAGTTTAAGGTTGCCGACTCCTGTCATTTTATGATTAACTATAGATTTTCCTTAGTTCTCCTCAGATATTAGTTTTATGAGATATTTCTCGCAATATACTCTGGTTTCTTTTGATTCTTCTCAGATGTTGGCTGTCCATTGATGATGGCTTAATTTGGGCGTTCCTTGGACCGGTCGTCGTGGTGATTTTGGTATTGAACTTACTTCAAGTCTTAGTTCAACTCAGGCTGTAGATAATTTTGTGGATGTATGTTACCATGCATAATAATAAATACATGTATTGCTACGTCTTATTAAAGAAAAACATAGGAAAAGAAGTTCATATCATCGCTTCTACTCAGTCAAATCAGCAGCTTATTATGTTTCCATCGCAACGTCTCTTAGTCAATCAAGAACACGAGCCCAACAGGTATATGTTATCTTTCGTACGTTGTTGGTTGCATTTATGTTCTTACAAGTTATTTTGGAAAAAAATCCGTTCTTTTAAGGTTATGGTTGTCATGGTGATTATGCAATGGTTATTATATAAAAAAAGATTAATATACAAAGGAAATTATGGAAAGTCTCATCAGATCTTCAAGATACCTCTTGGCCTAACCGACTCGCCAATTAAGTTTTAATATTGATGATAGGCTTCAATTGACATAACATGTTAACATTTTGCTACCAGCTAAAGGAACCTATAAGCAAAAGTGATAATCCGTGAAGTCCGGGAGAAACATTTCACGACGTACTACAATGAACTTGGCGGTTATGGATCAGGATTCAAAGCTAGCAATAAAACGGAGGGAGGGGAGGGAGGGGAGAGAGGGGAGGGAGGGGAGGGAGGGGAGTGGATGAGGGTAGTCCATATCGGTCCCCAATAATAATAGCAGACATCATTCTGAAACCTTCGCCTGGAGTCATTTTACACTGAACCATGCATCTGATTATTCTGTTTACAAGTGTGGTTTGTTTGTTTATTTTTGACTGTGTGTGCCTGGAGTTGGTCTCTGTTTTTAGTAACATTCTACTGACTGTTTTCGTCTCTGTTTCTTCAGGTGAATTTTCTGATTCTTCTGATGGTAGTCAGAGTGGTGTATCGTGCATCTTCTGCCAGAGGTAAAGAAGATGCTGAGTACAAACATCTCACGTGAGTGTATACATTGTCGTATAGAGCTGCTAAACGTGTATGATGTCAAGATTATTGGAATATTTAACCGAAGTCTCAGTGATATTCCTATTTGTTTTTTCTTGACCATTTATTTAAACCAAATACCAGAAAATCATCAAGAAAAAAATTGCATAATTTTAGAGACAATTAAAAAACCTCACGATTTTAGGCAAAACTTAACAAAATCATTAGCTTTAAAACGAGATGATATTTGATAGAATTTTTTTTTAGTTGGGATGTTCATTTTGAAATTCGATGCTCGATTTTTATCCCCAAGGCTCATAAGAGTATTCTCTTGGCGTTAGATGTGGTATTCTATGTAATATTAAGCCTTAGTCAATATTGAAATGATATTTGATTTTTTACCATAAAATTGATCCATATTTCAAAGTTGGGACGGATTATGAGACTGTAATTGACTTGCAGGTAATCGGAAGGGCGCCTTCGATCCCACGCATGATTTTGGAAAAAAATAAACAAGTCGCAATTTCGGCCAAAATTTGAAAAAATCATAAGGGTATTGCCTTCCAAAATAGTTGGCGCAAAAATAGGTTTTTCATTATCAAATTTTTGATACTCCTTTTTTGTACTCCCCAGAGCTCATGCGAGTATTCATCTGTAAATTGTTCGAAGCGCCTTAAAAATAAGAAGTTTTTTTTTGCTGATCTTTTCCTTTCTCGTTGTCCATTCTTTCTTCTTTTTTCGTTGTTGATGGACTAGTGCTGCTCTGAAGGGGGCGCTATTTCTCTTACCTCTTCTCGGCCTTTCCTGGGTAATAGGCTTCATGTCGGTGAATGAGGGCACCCTGGTGTTCCAATACTTGTTTGTTATTTTCAACTCACTCCAGGTAATGTAACGCTTATGTTTGCAAAGCTCTTTGTACGTTACTTCATAGAACAAGTTAAACAAGTTTTAATAATGCCTAATCTCATGTAACGGCCCGGTGGGGTGTGGGTGGGGTGGTGGTTGAGCGGGGGATTAAATTACCACACAATGAAGCTGTACTAGTGTATACATTCAGTATTTATAACGACAGTGTTACTTTTGTATATATGTAAATATATATCAGTTAAAGGTTAATAGCTGGAAATATATGTTGGGAAAGTAAAATCGTGCGCACGAAATTTTTGTTGCGTTGTTATGTGCCCATGGTAACCAAATTTAAGCTATTTACATCCTGCCTGAAGTTTTTCCAGGATCCTGATGTTACTCTTCTTTGATGTTATTTCTTCTTTACATAGGGGTTTTTTATTTTCCTGTTTTATTGCGCCATGAACAAAGAGGTGAGATTTTTTTTTTATGCAACTATTTTTTATAACAACCCACATTCAATCTACAAATTACTATAGGCTAATACTAATATGTTATTTAATCATACACTCCGAAACCGACCCAGGGACGATGGATTTGCGATATAAATTGTTGAGCTCTACGATCGATAAAAAACCCATTTAATAGTTTGTTATTTCATTGGATTATACCAAACTTATACAAAAAAATAAATAATATTAACTGATTATATACTTCTCCGGATGATGCAAACTTGAAACTCCTGCCAGCGCAAAAATACAAGTTAAACTTATCAGGTGGGAGGTTAGTAAATATTTCATTGATATTTATAATTTTATCTACTTTGTCCCATCTTTTCTTCAGGTCCGGGGAGCGTTGTCAAGGAGATTCAGCCAAGTAGCCTTAGAATCTGGTGACTCGAAATCGTTCTCTCTCAGAGCAGTGGTAGGTATAGCAACGCGCGTAGACTACCATTTCCAGTCGTTTTGATATTTTCGGATGAAAAGTGTCACAAAAGTATTTACCTTGCTATAGGTTTATTATGGGTGTTCTGATTTCTGAATATGTAAATTAATTTCCAGCAACATGAATAATTATTTGCTTAAATCATCGCTTTCAATTCCAGGCGAAGCTTAAGTCTTCCGGCAAATCTACTTCACCTGTGTTAAGATTTACCGAAGACACTTCGGGGGCTGTGTCAAAATCCTTTGACCAGAAGAGCGATGGCGTCACGACCGAACCAATCAGTGCAAGCGGTGACCATTTCTCTTTTATTCTTGAATAATATTAATACAAATGTTAACTCGCTGGAGATTATGTCATCAACCATTTTACTTTTTAGTATGTCAATTTGGTTCCAGTCGAACTTTGATGTCACCAGACGCGTTGCCGGCGTTCTCGTGTGATGGGGGCAAAATCAAATCTTTAAAAATCTTACAAGCTATTACATACGAATTTGCGTGCGTGTAAAATTGTCCCTGAAAGTGTCTGTGTTGGTGAGGCACACTCCCTCCCCCTCCCCCTCCCCCGGTTCTAAGAGTGCCAACGAGTTTTGTCAAATTTAATTGTGTACCGAAATTTTTGCAATATTTCGGACGTACCAATACATTGGATTGTTTTTCTTTTCATATTCGCAGGAATCAGCGTTCATCAGAATAAGTCTGAATCTCAACAGACTCTCACGGTAAGAATGCGTTGGATAAAAGTTTGTTCTAACCCTCATAGTGGTCTAGTATCTCGAAATATTAGGGGTTTGTTTTTAAAACAAACTTATAAACTGATTAATATCATTTAAATTTGACAAAAGTCAATTTGATTAAGTATTTTGTACGTTTCTGAAAAAAAAACATTAATCAGAAGTAACCATTTCTGTCTGTCTTTTCTTCAGCGAAAGGAAGACGGTAAAAGTCCATTCAGCCCAGATTATAACTGATTCTGAAGTGACAATAGAATCATTCTGGAACTTAATTGAGATTGTCCGTACTATACAAGGAATAGCGATGGGTGACGTCAACATAAGATATGACCTTTAAAATTGTTCCTGCAAATAACTCTTTCCACTAATGACGACAAACTATTCAAACAAAGTTATGTATTGGAGGTAAAACTATAAAATAAAATAAAACTTTCCTTCAACGTACGGGCACGTACAGCAGAATTATTATGTATTACCTGTCATTTCAGCTTACGCCTAATGATACATAGCGCCCTCATTTTTTTGGAACTGACGTCACTTCCAAATTATCCTAGCTGAAAAAGCGAATGATCTGCAATGTGCATTAAATTGTGTGAAATATTATTGTTAAACTTTGGAAAATATTTGTAACTGCAAATAAGACTAAATATGTCATTTTCTCAAAGGGTAGATTAGGAATTTTCACTTTCGTTGATGATGCTGTGGAGGTTATTGACGATAATACTTACCCTTGGAGTCTCATTCAATTACAACAACAAATTAATGTACCAATTTATTCAAACTATACAGCACAATTCGTTGTAAGAACGTGCATCATTCTTCTCTCATTTCTGTTTACTCCCTATGGATATTACGTTATATGTTATTTGTCATTTTGTGCATTTCTGGATTGCTATTATAATGTCAATGTCTCTAATACCTCACTGATGTGGAGAATTAAACTGAAACTTCAGGAAAACAATAAGGTTTTTATTATAGGGAATGTTAAACTACATCGTCACTAAAATGATTTGTGTCTATGAACCAGCCGAGAATTTGCCTCGGTACAAAGTGCGGCGCCCTCAAGTACAAGGCGTCCCAGGTGCCGATTTGGTCATTAATTGCTAGAGATTAAACTTATAAATCAACCAGCGGCACATTTGCCGACTCGGACGAAATGACCTTCTATCCCGACCAAGAGAAAAATGGGCGCCTTCGTCATCCAAAATTGGCTGTTCCTGTTGAGCCTTGGGCCCAGTGGCTCGCCGGTTCTGAGTCAGTAGACCAATCCAATCCTAGTGCAGGCTGTGTCATTAAGTTCATGAATATTCATATAATTTCATTATTAATTATACGGATATAAGATTGTATAAAGTTGTACATACAAAATTCAAGAGTTATGATTGGTATTTAATAGCAGAGTATGTGCGGGTAAGTCTATATATTAAGGTAATGAGGTCACCTTTTAACTGAAGGCACCCATCAAGTAGCGTGTGCATATACGGAATACTACAAGACAGGTATCTTCAGTCAGGTGCGCCTAGTTTAATCGGACCATATTATAGTTAGACTGCTGTAAATTTGGTCTCCATATGTCGGCTCAGTACTAAATCTGACGTCTGTTGCAATTCAGTTATGTCTCGTGGTGTACATTGTCTTCTGTACCAGCTTGGGTTATACCTTAATTAATTCGTGTTTCTCGTAGTCTGACGTCATGTTTGTCTGTTCATATAGTAAATCATTTTCTGTTAATATCAGGGATGAGTCTGGGGTAAAAAAAAAATCACGGATTTTGCAAAAATTGCGGTATAGGCTCCAGTTTGCGTATGCTACAGTGTGTTAGGATAATAGTTTTTGTCCCTGAGGTAGAAAAAAAATCACGGATATTCCGCAAATTCGCGGAAAAAGCTCATGCCTGTAATAGGTGAGTGTCACATTTAAAAAAAAACTCCATATTAAACCGTCAACAAATATTTAATTGTCATTAAATATTTAATTTCCCCAAAATGTTTCCATGATCACCTGTACGTATGAGTCCTCCTTTTATAAAAAAAAAACCTCTCTACTTCTAATCTTCAGGGTTCTGCTTTCTACCACAAATTTAGAGAATAACTTTCTTCACTAAAAGATGAACGAAATATGCTTTTATTCTGTTATCATGCACTGTAAATCAAGAACGAAAATTCCCCTTGCCCCTTCCTCCCCTCATCCTTTTAAGTGATTTACAGCTGTAACTTTTTAGTAAATCATTAAGTTTAATGAGTACAGCGAGAAGGAAATTATAATAAATATGTAAATATATGGGGGAAAAAAGAAATATTTTGTGATCTTTTGCTGTTTGCTGTATCCAATGTAAATTCATGTTCGTCCGGCTTGTTGGATAATCATTGACTTTTGTAAGAAAAACTAAGCACCCCATTAGTTGGACATTAACAGTGCTGGTTTGTGTGTCACCCCTAAATTTTTCAACGAGGAAGAAGGCATGGAAACTTAAGCGCCCACATATCAATGGATTATATCTCCAACAATATAAGGTTTAAGCTATGCAATATTCTTCATTTGGACAGATTGTAATAAAAATTGCATAATATTTTGAAATGTCAATATAGAAAGTTCGCATTATGACTATATCCCATCGGGCCAGCAATCAGTTTGACGAAAAAAATACCAACAATGAACGGTACAAAAAAGAGTCGCAACGAATTTAAGTTTGTGGAATAAAGATGAAATATTTATTTAAAAATACTCTCTAGCATTTTCTTACATCAGAGATGTCTATGGAAACATTCCATAGTAAAAATTCTCCCAAAGTACAAAAAACATTGTGACTCATTGGCCTTTTGAATATCAAACAACACACAGTGATGCTTACTCATAAAATAAATCTATGCGGACGAGCTGATAACATTGCACAACAACTTTAATTCGTCCATCTAGAAGGCCACATTTGATTTTTCTACAACACACAATACTACATAAGACAGACCATTTAGAAAAGGGTCCTCAAATATTTTTTTACAAGGGCCAGGTCAATATCAGGGATGAAAAAAAAAATCACGGAATTTTGCAAAAATTGCGGTATAGGCTCCAGTTTTCGTATGCTACAGTCTGTTAGGTTAATAGTTTTTGTCCCCGAGGTAGAAAAGAAATCACGGATATTCCGCGAATTCGCGGAAAAAGCTCATGCCTGCAAAATACTGCTTGAAGCAAAGGACCAGAGTAAAATTCTGACTTTACCTAGACCCGGCAATGTGCAGGGTATAGATGGGTAATGGCTCAAGTTTTACCCTATCGGTCCGTATAGTCGACTGATATAGCATTGTGGGCTGATCTTGTGTTTAGGCGACAGACCAAAATCTGTCGCAGGCAAGATCTAGCACAGGGGCTGCCTATTGAGAGCCTCTGAACTAAAACAACAGCCTGTTAACCAAAGAAGAAACTAAACGACTTTTACGAAAAATAAACAGAAAACAGAAAAATTAAGAACTGCAAAATCTTGTTGAATTATTTACCTTAAAAGCAGTCTATCAGCACTTACATATGAAGTACCAAGTGGCTAGAAATATCAGCTACAAATAAAATAAACTATTGGCTTCGAAAAATATAGTTCTTTTTGATTTAAAGAACAATTGAATTTTGAAAGTTCAAGGTGTTGTTAATAAATTGCAAAATCGTTTGGACGGATATTTAGTTTTGAAAAATGGTCAAACACTCTAACTGCTGGCATTGATTCTAAAGGTCATTCCAGACACCTCCAACATCCCCCCCCCCCTTTCACTCCCCCTCCAAGATGACACACATTGACCTACTAGAGCCTAGTCACATGTCCACCAGGATATACTAAAGCCAACAAAGTTATTTTCGGTGATGCCTAATTTGAGTTTGAAAAGTTTAATTTAAAAATTTAGCAAACTTGCCCATGCCTCCATCAACCAACATCTTGAAAAAGTATTTCCAAGCATCATATGCTATGCAAAAGGTGCTTAAAAATAATGGTTTTTTTGTTAATGAATTTTGATTTCTCCCTTGGACAATCTGGACTTACTTTTTTAAAGTAGTCCAAATGATACTGTTGGTTGCCCAACAAGATTACAGCAATTAAAGGCAAATGAAAGGACCTTGGTAAGGAACCACTGCTACAGGTTACACTTTTCGGTGCAAAATCATTGTAAATGTTTTATGCAAAAGTTACACAACAAAGCTATGGAGAGTCACGCAGAACGACCATCTATTATGCACGTAACTAGAATGTTAATTCATTATGCACGTTACTGGAATACAAAGAATGTTAATTCATTATGTAGTAACTAGAATACCAAGAATGTGATAAAGTTGGAAGCTCAGACTGACCCTTATTCACATTTTACAAATTTTTAGTGACATAAACCCATCTTCACCTACCCCCCCCCCCAAAAAAAAATTGCCCCAATATCCCCTTCTTCTACAGCTGCTAGCTTTCCCAGCCCGAATTGAATCTAATATCTCAGTAACGAGGACGAGCACAAAAACACTGGGGTATACAAGGATGCTAGCAAGCCTATAATCCACACAAAACAAATGATTTAAATTGTTCGGAGAAGATGGCGATTATCTTACCTCACAAAAAAAAGACTTTCAAAGCGACTATATTGCAACCTAAGACTTGCTATATATACATATGCCGAAATAGCTATCAGTTGTTTCAAGGGTTAAAATTGAATGGAGTAGCTGATATACCTACTATATTAACTCACACACACATAGACATAGCAAAAGGATCCCTTGCAAGGATCCCTGATGTTGATAGCAGTTTAACAGCCTTCCTAATGTCACCATGAAGAGCAGTAAAACCAGGATAATCTGGTCATGTAGGGACTAGGGGCACTGGGAGGGGGGTTGTTCAGAAGAGCAAACCATAGATATGCTAAAAGAGATATAAACCACTGATTTCATCTTTTCCTGACAATTTTGTGATATTAAACTGCACACTGTGTTTGTAGCATTATTAGCTTATTACAATATTGTGCCAGTCACACATAAACTTAACAAGGCACTGTATCACTGAATATTCAATATCACAAAGTGTTGCTTCTTTGTGTTACTCTTTAAAGATTTCATTAAATTAATATTAATAATATCTAAAGCTTCATATTGAGTTTAATATAAACATTGAAAAATGTCTTGATGACATTATACAATGACGCACATTAAACAATGAGTTATTGATATCAGTTCCTTTGTATACGTTGAGACGTTTTTTGCCAAATTATTACAAAATGAGTTATTCCTATACACAACATGGTCATGTCACCGAACCAACCAAGCATCCCACTCCGATCTGAAAATTCACAATACTAGCCACCTTCAAATTCAATATGTAGCTTTGAAAAAAAAAAAGGAATAAATATCTAGTTTTAATATTGATGTCACATACTCATATAGGTCTTGGAATTCTTGTTAGGAAGGACCCCTCTTTGTAGAGCAGCCTTTGCCGTAGATGGTCTGGCCAGACTAGCAGAGAACCTTTGGGCTAGATTTGGTGGTGTTTGGGTGGCTGTTCGAATCACTGGTGCATGTCTGTTGATGTCCATGGGATCCCTTACGCTCTGTTGAAGGGTGCCTGATCTGTCGAATGTAATAAAATTACTTCATAACTATGGACTCAGATGATTGGAGAGTATTTTACCCTTTGTTAAGGTTGTAAATCAGGTTTTTTTATACTAGCGAAACAAAATATTGAATATGAATTACTCGTAAATTAGTAAACGTGAAATAAATGCTTCTTGAAAAGTTACAGAATTGGTGTAAACGCATTGGAAACGATAATTCTTCTGTTCTCAAGCTTTCATGGATAAAGTGAACGAAACCCTACCACCAGTTCTCCATTGGTGGCTCTTCAGAAAAATTTGACGAATGAAAGATTTCAAATAAATAATTTTAAGAAGTATTAGCCCCCAGTCTTTCCCTCATCAGCTACACAACCTTTTGCTGAAACCTAGGCACAGTGAAGGTTTGGTACTTCATGTCAAATTTTTCAAAAAAATATTTCTCTGGCTCTCTATCAAATTAATACACCCCCACCTCCCCATATACTCCATCCTTCCTCATTAGTTCATCTCCATCAAACATCACTGCTTTGTTTATCACTACCAAACACCTCTTGCAACATTAACCACTACAACAGGAATTAATTTGAAAGAATCAAAACGTTTTCACAATTCTCTTTAACTTATTTCTAGAATGGGTCATGGGGAATCTCACTTGAATTTTCTATTGCCCTGTACTGGTCCTGAATGGGGCCGTTCTTCGATGGTGGGTAAGGGTGGCGGTGAAGGAAAGGAAGGCTGGGAGGAAGTTGGGCTCATAGGACCTGTTTCGTCGGGTGGGCCATGCTGGGTAGAGTTAACCTCTGGTCCTTCTGTGGCTTGAGATGGTATGACCTCTTCTGATGAACTCCGCCGAAAACGTCTTCTGGACCTGAAGTCACCTTTAAGATAAACGAGTCAAACGGATTTGCTTAGATGTCATAACCAGAAAGCCAGTGGGCTTATTGTGATATCCTTGCCAATTGAGATTATAATCCCAAGCTTTCGTCATTGTTGATTAAATTGATCAGCAAGGTTCTTTCACTGACTGTGGACCTACTGTACCTACTAAATATGTTAACTTACCATGTTTGCATAATATCAACTTGAACATATATCACCATGTACCTGCTATCTACCAACATATTAATACCAAGTATAAATAAATTCTGACTTTTGGTTGCAGAGTTATTAGCATTTGAAGATTTTCACGTTTGACCCAGTGACCTCATCATTATTCATGAGATGAGCACCAAAATCAATAGGGTTCTTCTACTCAGTATGGTGCATCTATATACCAATTATGACTTCAATCCAACTTGCCATTGTTGAGTTATCATGTTTACGAGCCAAGGGCATCACAAACACACACACAAACCCCCACGCACGCACACAATCACCATCGCATAGATTCCTTGAGCCTTCGGCAAGGAATCAAAAATAGGTTATGATTCATTTCTGTGTCCATTAACCATTATAATCACTCATTTTGTTCTACACAAGGAAAAGGAAGTCCTGTGAAGTAGTGAAAAACTGGTGAAGTCAACAGATCATTTTCCTGACCATTCTCCCATTTATAATAAAAAGGTTATATTTCGAGGAGACAGAAACTCAATCATCAATATTTCATATTTTCAAGGTATTATACCTTAACAGTGTTGACACTGAAACAAATAACCATCATTAGGTCATGTTGAGAACTTATAAAGCACAACAATATTTAATATTCAGCATTTGCAAATCCATTCTACAGTATAGAATAATGGTTGGTGGGGTTTGTGTATTCATGAAATCTGCTTTATCGTACACAGTGTTGTAGACTTGGTATTAGTCTTGAAAAGTTAAGACAACCACGGAACAAATTTTCCAAATAAAACTGAATAAATGACAGTATTTGAAATCTCATTACAATTGTTGAATTTAAACAAGCGTATTTTAGACCATAGACTTGGTTATAATTAAAGTTAAATTTTCAAGGTTTACAGTCTATTATCAAGACAAGGACTTTTCACACAACTTTTACAACATTTAACTCCTAATCATTTGGTTACTTGTCACACCCACACACAATTCAAACAATTACTGGGGCACTACATTGCACTGCATCACCCTGTCCCCTGGGGGACTTCCCATAGGGTGCAGCCACATTACCAGGACACTACATGGCGCTACATCAACGTGTCCCCTGGGGACTTCCCATAGGGTGCAGCCACATTACCAGGACACTACATGGCGCTACATCAACGTGTCCCCTGGGGGACTTCCCATAGAGTGCAGCCACAAACCAGCGAACGCACCTGTATTTACAAGTGACCTCGCAGGTCCTGATTTATACACCTGGGTGAAGAGAGGCAATGGAGATAAAGTGCGTTGCCCAAGGACACAAACTATAAATGATCTGGCCAAGACTGGAAGAGTAAATTCTTCAAACCAGTCTGTAAACCGCTAACACTGCTCACCTGCTGTCTTTGGTCTCACATGTAGTTTTGCTTTGGGTGGTGTCGGTATCCTATCACCATCGTCCGGTGAGCTCCTGGCTTTATAATCTGATGACCCAGTGGAAGGTGGCGTCCTCCTAGATGACCCGGTGGAGGGTGGGGTCATTCCCGATGAGCCTGTGGAGGGTGGAGTCATCTCTATGCCGGTGTCGTCATCCTCTACACTGATAGATTTCTGCTGAGTGAAGTAACTCTGGTAGTTGTTGAGATTATGATTGGTCTCCAAACCTTCATCAACCTCATCCTCCTCCTCTGAGCTCACTTCTTCTTCTTCATGATTAATTTGTAGTATCTGTGGCTCGGACTCTTTCAGACGGATGGCGACTTTTCTAAAAAAAAAATTGAAACAAGTCCAACGTCAAAATTAGCAGCAGTCCATGGAATCATACATCAAGGTGTCATTATGTCCTTAGCAACCACTGATTTTTTGTTGTTGTGATTCTGAGTTGTTACCTGAGATAACATTGCAAAAAAACCAGTTGACCTTCAAAACCACGTAGGTGATATATACTTCCCTTCGCAGAAATGCAGTGCATTTTGATATGAATGCGAAACTAAAAATCAGGAAATAGTAGGAAATAGACTTTTTATAGATTTGATGAACAGACAGGAAACTATAGGATTGAAACCAAGATGACAGAAAACATAGCAAATGGAGGACTGCTGGATGGCCTGGGTATCACATAGCAAAACTGACACACAAATGCAAACACGTACAGTAACATTGTTTCTGCAAACATAAATATAGTATTTTCTTGGAATTGAAATTGATTAACCTAGCATTGTTACGACCGCAGGATTCTGCGTTCTGGGACGCAAAATCTTCAAATTGCTTGCGTCCAGAGGATGCATACTTTTGTTTTTGAGAAACAAACCCAAGTTCACTCTCACAACTAGGTCAATGGAAAACATAATCAACACATAGATAGCCTGGGTATCAATTTTTCATAAACCTCGTAAACTGGTCTTAACAAACGTGAACACTTTAATTCCTTAGGTTAGCTATAAACTGCATTTCTAATATGAGGAAGGCAGTAATTTGAGAGCATTCTTAGATAATTTATTTGAAGGTTACCTCTCGTGTTCTTCTTTCCATCTTCTCAACTCTTGGAAGATGTCCTCCTTGGTCTTGCCATCATCTTCATCTTCTTCATCTATGTACGAATGTTCCGGTTTAAAGTGCATCGTTGCAAAAATATTTGGTGCTTCTTGAATCGGAGCCTGAAGAACCGATAAGACAGAAAAATTGCAGCAACTTTTTTATAGTAATCACATACCATGCTCAAATCAACATTTTTGTGAAACATGGTAGTAACTAACCATGTCAAGGGATTTACTTTGTACCATCAAGTTAACTGAGATTACAAGCAGTTTTCAAAACAGATTATCAAACTTGATATAAGAACGATTATCCATGGATTATTCCCATTATGATCAGATTTTCATATTTTTAATCTTGTTATACCTGACTGACGATGAACAGAAGATAAGAGGGTTGTTTTTATATTATCTAATTATCAACTTTTTTAGATGTAAATTTTCTTTTAATATATTTTAACTGTCCGTAAAACTGCAGGCTATTTGTAGGTGAGGTATGATTCTTCAAGCCTGGAAATATCTTGTCTCCAATTTTCAGGACTTTCAACAAATATTGAAGGAATAACCAGCCAAAAGTCAAATAATTCATGAATCTCTGAATCTCTTTAATCATTTTTTTTTTACTTTGACACTGAAGGAATGGAAGGAAATTTTAAATTAACCATTGTAATTGATTGAAACTTACCTGATTCCTATTCTTCTTCCGCCTGGCTTTCAGAGCCCTGACCGGGTTCCCACAGATGACAGTTCCGTGAGTCAATGCACTGGTATCATCATCTTCTTCGTCATCCTCTGTGTTATCGATTCCTCCTGGCTTCTTGGCCGTACCAGGTCTCACACCCGTTGATGTACCTGGTCTACCTGCTCTGGAGGAACCAGGTCGTCCCCCTGATGCAGACCCAGGTCTCCTTCTTGATGCCGAGGAAGGCCGAGCAGAAGTAGGTCTCCCTTTTCAAGGAAACAAAAAAAACAGAGTGAAACTTGTAAAGAGATTCAATTCATAGAATGGTGATACAACATTAACATGGTTGTTTTTAATATTTGATATTAACATATACAGATGGGTCCTGTCATCGCACAATGAGAGTAGTGTTCGACCGATAATCGGTTAGATAATCGGCATCGGGCCAATTATCATCATGAGAGGGCAAAAATATCCCAGGTCTGTGTCCTCTTGAACTATCAACTCTTTCCGCTAGCCCGGCTTCAAAACCTTTCCTTCTGCATGACTACCAAAAGCATTCACAATGTTTCATTACACAGATCTTGCCTATAAGAAAATCCGTCCTAGATATCCCACTTTTTCCGTAAAAAGTAGGTCGGGTATGTTACCCCAATTTTAAGGAAAAAGTGGGGTATTTGAGGCGGAATTTCCTATAGGCAAGATCTGCGTAATGTTACAAAATCTTTTAACCGACTAAGACAACTTTCCACGTTATCTGACCATTTTCTAAAATTTATTTGTAAGATACATGGTCATAAAACGTAATATATTACTACAATGTTTCTGTATAGACTCAGCACGACAAATTTCAGGTTAGGTTTGGGTAGGGCTTTTATTAGTTGGAAAAGAGCAAAACGGTGAGGTGTAAACAACTTAAATTCACGACAAGTAACACAAAATCTTGCTTAGTGTGCTTTAGTGTCATGCAACATGTAGCTCAGCTTTGAATCACTTCAGTCATATCTTTGACACTGCTTTTGTCCTAATGGGTACAATTTTTTAGAAAATATCAAATGTAGTGTCACTCAACAAACTGCATATTGGAAATTTTTTTTGAAGATATTAAAAGAGGTTTAACTTCTTTAAAGTAATCTCAGAATGACAAATGTTTGCAATCTTAAATAATTCAAATAAGTAAGGTTAGAGAAAAGTTTAAGCACAGATCTAGAAGTAAAAGACCACAGCAGTAAGACGTGTACCTTCTTGTGAACTTCCCTCCATTAATGCTTGTAAGAGAAATAAAATGAGTGAAATTTAAAACAAATAATATGATAAAGGAATTCTTCCTCAATGCCTCTCCTTCCACCCTTATCATCCTCCCCTCAGGCCCCCCCACTTCCTCGTTATCACTCTCCCTAAAGCCCCATCCTCCCACCCGTATCATGCTCCCTCACAGTTCCTCTTTCCACCCTTTATCATCCTCCTCCAAGGCCCCTCCCCCTACCTCCTTATCACTCTCCCTCAAGGCCCCTCCTTCCACACTTATCCTCAATCAAGGCCCCTCCTCTCACCTTTATCATCCTCCCTCAAGCCTCTTCCACCCACCCTTATCATTCTCCCATAAGGCCTGTCCTTCAACACTTATCATCCTCCCACAAGGTCCCTACTTCCACCCTTATCATCCTTCCCCATTGCCCCCTCCTCTCACTCATATCAACCTCCCCCATTGCCCCTCCTCCTACCCTTATCATGCTCCCACAAGGCCCCTACTTCCACCCTTATCATCCTTCCTTGAGGCCCTTCCTTCCCCCATCTCATCCCACCCCAAGGCCCTCCTTCCATCCTTATCATCCTCTCACAAGGTCCCTCCTTCCACACTTATCCTCCGTCAAGACCCTAGCTGAGCCTCTTACCAATATCATCTTCCCTCAAGCCCCTCCTCCCACCGTTATCATCCCCCTCCCCCCCCCCCCAAGGTCCCTTCTCCCAACCTTATCATGCCCCTAAGGATCCACCCTTATCATTCTCCCCAATGGCCCCTCTTTCAACACTTATCATCCCTGGAAGTCTTGTGCATATATATACTGTAGGGCACTGTCTTTTGTAAAACAGATCTCAGATCTCTTTGCCTTAAAGTTGAATATAGCACAATTGCTGATTGACTGTATGAATTCACAGCTATCTTTCAACATGTTGTATCTCCACTAATCCTCTTAAGCCGGCATCCATTGCATATGGTTTCCTACTTTCCTTTTCATAAGCCAGTTATCAGTCACCAGGTAGTAAGTAACAGTATATGTAACTTCCTGTCATTTAGTTATGTGGTTTGACACTGTACTGTACGTGCACTAACATACAATATTAGACTGATAGAGTGGGATACTGGATACTTCAAGTATTTTTCACCCACAGCCGTCTCAAACGGCCATTGCTATAATGCCCTAAGTTTTGGCATATAATACATATTCCAAGACACATGAGTACACATTACAATCGAATCCATAGCCAAACTTACATTTATTTGAAATTCACTGTTGCTAGTACCACCTGGAGTAAGGGAAATCATATAAAATATTTATTTTTCAAAATCTACATATATGTGTGTCTGTTTGCTAATTTAAATTCCTATGTTATATTTTAATTACTACTCTTTAATGTACAGTTATGAGAGATACTGCCGTGAATTGACCTTTTCAGAAAGGTCAGACTCTACGACCTAGCTCATTAACATATGTCACCATGGTCACCAATTATTATATACCCTTACCTGCTGCATCTGACACCTCTGATATGGCAGTAACTGCTTCTTTAATTGCATCGTTGACCAGCAGCCAATCAGTGCTCAAATTCATGACCTTTGACCCCAGGCTGGACGGTAAGGTACTGAAGGGCTCGTCGTCTAGAATCGTTAGCTGCGGTATTGCTTTATGAACGGCATCTCGGTAATCAAAGTCACCATCTGTGTTCTAAAGAAGATTTAAATGAAAACATGTTCACAACCGTGGCATTTGATATAATTGCTGTTGTACATATTGGACAGAAAACATCACAAATCACTTCAGCTAGATAGAACGCAGGATTTTCACTTTAATAATTACCAAATTGAAACGTTCCTCTAATGCATGTATTTAATTCTGATGTTTGGTTTATATTCTCTTAAGTATGCGGAGGTATCGCCATTTACCCAACATATATTTTCATAGTTTATGCAAAAATATGAGCAGTTTAAATCTAGTGCATCTAGGGAAACAAACTTAAAAGAAGGTACTGTTTTGATAAATGTCATTGGAGTATTGCTAGGCCTATGCCTACCGACCAGTGGGAAAGTTGACTTCCCAGGATGGGTATGTCATCCCTGACAATGGGGGGTAGAAGAAACTAGGCAAGACCACTGGTGAATAATATTCCTTTATTTATGTACCACTTTTTGACAATCATTAATTTTGGGCTGTCTTATAAAATTGCTTACAATCTGCCGGTCAGTTATTCTGTTCCTTAAAGGCATTGAAGACTCGCCCCAAACCGTGTGCTGCCATCTTTAAAAAGTTAACTTTCCGTTGCTGCAAGTCAAGTTTTTATCTTGTCGCTACAAAATGCAGACAGTAATGAAACCTGATACTATGTTATCTTTAGCTGCACCTGAGATGTCCATCGCTGTATCGTTTGCACACTGTGCTGTGGGTATTGACCGCAGCTGTATGTACTGACTGTACACTAGTGTCTCATTACCGACGGTAGCAAGCTGTGTGTGTGTATTTTCTGGGATCGATGGTGGTGTCTTACACTTCTGTTACACCTCATTCGAAACTAGGTCAGATTACTGGCATGAGACGTTTCTTTTTGCGCAAGTCTTCACAACCTTTAAGTTAAGTGACCGATGAAGATTCGATGAGCTGCAATAATGAGTTTTTCACATCAAATAGATTAATAAAATAGTCAACATATAAACAAACCTTGTCATAATCTGGTTTAGGAGCAAGGCAGACAGGGTTTCCTTCTAAAGTCAAAGTCTTCAACTTCCCACATAATCCTAGAAACTCAACTTGGGCTGTGTCTTCAATATTATTGCTGTCAGTAGAGATGGAGAGAGATTTAAATAAAGCTCTAAATGAAAATAAAAATAAAATAAAACTGTTAGCAAGCTGCTTATCCACTAGAGAGCCTGTGTAATAGAATATGTAAAAGTAAGTTGGCCTGACGTTTCAATCCTAGCAGGATCTTCTTCAGAGGCTAAATGACAAGTAACAGTAACAGAAGGGACAAAAGCACGCACAGAAAACAGACAGGTTAATGAGCATGGTGAACACAAAGAGATAGATGTAAGGGGATTAGTAGATAAGGGATGGAGAGAAGAAAGCAACAGGGGAAGAGGGAGAGGTAGGAGATAAACAGTGGAGGGACAAAGAGAGGATTAAGGGAAAGGGGTAGGGAATAAACTGGAGAAGGACAAAGACAGAAAGGTGTGGAGAAAAAATAAAGCTTGGCGAATGGTAGATGGAAGTTCATTGGTCATAAGGAGACAGGTAAGAGAACAAGCACTTGATAAATTTTGGTAATTCATGGAACCTTTTACCATCTTTTATAAACAACGATGAACTGAAATTGGGACATTCTGCACGGTGCCATTTAGCAGAGATAAGTAAACCATGTCCAAAAATCACATTTAATTACAAAAATTTTAAATTCAAAGAGGAAACTAATCTGGCTGACTTTAGTTTTAATAAAGACTGTACCAGACTTGGGTGATCATTAAGCTGATGTTGGAATGCCAGTTCAGTTACATTATACTATGTATATAATAATAATCAGCAGTTATTTTTACGAGGCTTAAGCGACCACAAATGTGGGAGAAACCCACAAGGGCTTATGGATTACAACTTACACATCGGGTGGCTTCCAATTCAACATTTTAACTCAAATTTGGAATCTTTTTCAATTTAGAAAGTCATTTAAGATGGGACCACCATAGATTGCTCTTAGATGAAAAACCCACCTTTACTATGACCCGGGGATCGAACCCCAAACCTCCCTATTGCTAAGCCTCATTGCTTCAAATGCCACCGCCTTTATCCACTCGGCCACTGCACCGGTAAAAAGTGTATGTTCTACTAAAGGAGCACCACTTCTCCTGAATGATCATACCAAGAGACCCATACCACACCACTGACCACTCCCCCACCCCCCACTAAAAAAAGTATTTGGGTCCAACCCTCTTAATCTCCAATCTGTAACTACTACATCGTAACCACTCGAAGCCTCTTTGTGGTATCCACATATATTCACAGTTACTGTAGAAACATGTTGACCTCAGGACAACCTCTGAAAACTGTTTATCAGCATCAATGAGTTAAGAGTAATTTAATACAACCCAAGAACACTCAGTAAGTTCAAATATTATATAAAATGTACAGGTACTTGAGGTTGAACAAGGTATAGTTTTGACTATTCTTAAAAATGAAACAAGATCCAAGTGACGATGGTTTAGATTCTTCAGTTGAACCTAATTCGGTGATATTCTGTACCATAATTTATAGATGCTATTTAAAACCTGGTCTTCTGCTACACATATAGTCTGTGCATAAGTATATATGTCAGATATACATGCAGATTGCTTTACAAGGAAGGGACGACATACTAACATATCAGTTCAATGGCTTATCAAACAATGACTTCAAAAAAGTTTGTATGCTTTGAAACTATTCCTAGATCTTGTTAACCTATGGCAGTAAAGTGTTTTCAAATGTTTATCTTCTATTACAAACATGGTTTCCTGTTTGTTTTAAAGGCATCTTTAATACTTCCTTTAGAAAATACAATAGAACTTATTTATAGTAAGTGTTGCAGGTGCAGGAAACCAACATCATATCAGATTTCATCATGGCATACCTAGCTCTTTAACAACATGACAATGTAATAACTTCCTTCTGAATACCACATTGTTGAGAGAAGCCAAACTTGGCAATTCTCTAGCTTCATGTAGACTTACATGACAGCAGAGAGTGTGTTCAAGGAGTCAGTGAAAGCCCCTTTCCCCCTTCCCTCTGTAGAAGGCACAAACACATAAGACCCTTCCTCCTAGCAATATAGTCAGGCTGGGGAATTATGCCCTCACCCCCACCCCCCCACACATTTTTGAACATTTCCAATATATGAGTGCTTACCAATATTTCATTTCTTATCATGGTACATGAGCAGGACTATGCTAAAATAGTGCTAATGGTGTCACACTATTTGAATTTTTTTCCACTAACAGTTACATGACGTAGAGATTGTACCCAGGTCATTAAACTGTTAATGCCCCCCCCCCCCATTCAGGATGCTTCCTTGCTTTGTGCCTGTTCTCAACCCCCACCCCTTCCCCCATCCTTTTGAGCTCATCAGGCAGTGG
Organism: Apostichopus californicus; assembly: GCA_020650975.1. Lineage (NCBI taxonomy): Eukaryota > Metazoa > Echinodermata > Holothuroidea > Aspidochirotida > Stichopodidae > Apostichopus > Apostichopus californicus. Next base: position 13,910 of record JAIPMN010000008.1, on the reverse strand, counting down.
TAGGAATCGAGCCAAATTCCATAAATTTTTGGCTTTGGCTTGGCTTGCCTCTGAAGGTACTTTTGAACCTCATACAATCGTGTCACAGACCTAAGTCTGTAACATCCATCCACTGTGATTCCACTAGTGTGAATGTGTGTTATAGGCTTTCCATAACTGTCAATGAGGGCATATCAAACACATGTTACGATTGTGCAGAGGGCATCCCTAATCCTTATGGATCTAAGAATGTACACAGAATTACCACTTTTAGAGGCAAGCAAAAGCCTCAACATTTTGAAATGAGGTTTGATTCCTACCTTCATCTGATGAATCCCAAAAGGAAGTGAAATTTTTCTTGTTCGTTGATCTTTTATAATGTATTATGAACCTGTGTAAAAGTAAGTTGGCCTGACGTTTCGATCCTAGCAGGGTCTTCTTCAAAGGCTAAATGAAAGGCTAAAAAAGGCATTTAGTCCATGAAGAAGATCCTGCTAGGATCGAAACGTCAGGCCAACTTACTTTTACACATTCTCTTACACAGGCTCTCTAGTGGATAAGCAGTTTGCTAACAGTTTTATTTTATTTTGTATTATGAACCTGTCAAATATGTATTTTTTTTACATAGGTGAGAATTAGTTGAGACTAGTAGAACACTAGTAGTTGTTACTCAGAAGCTACCCGTTGTCTGATGATCGCTCAACGCGTGGAACTCTGAGTAACAACTACTAGTGTTCCACAAGTCTCAACTAATTCTCACCTTATCTTCTCTGCGCCAAGATGGACACCAACTAACCAAATGTATTTATTAACATACATACATATCACACAAGTCAGCTTATCATTAACAGCAGAGAGTGCATGATAAGTAAGCAATAACATATATCACATGGAATACTAATAGCACTGTCATTTATTACCTAATCCGAGTTTCATATTTTATTATTTCTGAAGGACTTAAATAGTACGAAAAAGAAACTAATTTATGGGATCTGAATAGAAAAAAGGTTAACTATTCACTTTTCAATCAGTTTGAGAATTCCTTATACAACCTTACACATATTAGAGTGAGTCTGGTGGTACATGTATGTTATATAGAACAAAAGCGTGAACTCCTCCGCATGAAAGGAAACAAGATCAATGTTGAGATAAGGTCTCATATTGTTGTGCTGTCATGGCAATTGTACACCACTGAACCATGTGAAACAGAAACAGAAGTCTGCTTAGTTAATGGTGTGTATTCCACTGGACGCAAACGATTGTGCAACCTTATTTCTTCCGTACCATCGCGACACTTTGAGATGCACTCAGTTTTTTAGTTGGTTTCAGCAAAAAACTAAAACATAAGGTCACACGATCATTTGCATCCAGTTGACTGATAATTGCCGTACAGGAGTGTAACTCGCGTCACAAGATGCTGTAAGTTACTGATAGACCGTATATATTATGTACTTGCTATACTTCTATGTAAAGAGCACTTTTGTAGCAAGAAGTGAACATCTGAATCTTTGGTCAACTCACCCTTCCAAATCCAACAGGCAGAGGTTTTCTAGCATACTACAAGGACTGACATCAGAAATGTTATTGTAAGCCAGATATAATTCCTGCGGTAGATCAGAAGAAATTATGAAATGATATAGCGATGGCGAGCATCTGAGAAGAGCAAAACTCAACAGTTTAGAATTTAAGAGAACCTGCATGAGATGGGTAACCAGGTTTCTCTCTAAAGCCTCTGTGATCATGGAGGTAGGGTTTGTAAAGGGGGAAAAATATTACCAATTTAACTCAGAAACCTTGATTGTGCTGATGGTAACAAAAGACAGTCATACATAACCATTCAGACATTCATTGTTTACTGGATATTGCCTACAATGTTTTTTGAAAAAGAGCTTGATTTTAACATTTTCCTCTTAGTACACTATAGGTTCACTTTCAAAAAAAAAAAAAATTGAATCCAGCATTTCCATCCCCTGACAAAGCCAAACACTACAACACAAGAGTTAAAAAAAGCTCAGTTTGTAAGGTAATGCTCATAGAAGAAGGAGCCTGCATACCCAATTTAGAGCAAGTTTAAGAGCCAATTCTTTAAGTTGGTTGAATGAAAACCTTTTGTGGGCAAAATATGGTCGACATGTATCTGCCAATTCCAAAGTTCCCTTTGTCAGGTCTAATGAAACTGGTGAGAGCACTGACCTGTAATGAGGACATCGAGCTGATACCATCCATATCACAGAGATAACATCTGGCCATCCAAAGCACCCGTAGATTTTCCAAACAAGTGCCCAAGTCTCTGACAGTTGCTATGATACTATTGTTTAACTTCAGTTGTTTTAGGTTTGGAAGCATGGTACCTATGAATGAAAACAGAATTTATTAATTTTCTCTTTCTTTTTTTGATCTAAATTCAATCCAAATGAACAAGTTTATAATTCTTTCCTTTTAAAGAGTTCCTGAAATAAAATTTCCGTATTACAAACAATGTCCATAATATTGAAACTACTACATATTACAGGCATTGAAGACTCGCCCCAAGCCGTGTGCCGCGCTCTGAAAAAGTTAACTTTCCGTTGCTAGCAAATGACGTTTTCTTCTTGTCGCTACAAAATGCAGACAATAATGAAACGTGATACCTTGTTATCTTTTATTTAGACCTGAGATGTCCACGCTGCTATGTACACTGTGTTGTGGGTATTGACCGTAGCTGTATGTATTGACCGTACACTAGTGTCTAATTACCGACGGTAGCAAGCTGTGTGTGTATTTCCTGGAATTGATGGTGGTGTCTAACACTTCTGTTACACCTCATTTGAAACTAGGTCAGATTACAGGCATGAGACGTTTCTTTGTGCGCAAATCTTCACACCCTTTAAGCTAACATTTCCTGTGTTCTTGGGTGGTCAGAGCTCTACAGTACACTTGACCTTCCATAACATCTGAGCCTTCATTAGTCTGCAGAACAGGGGATTCCATCAAACACCTTATAAGAAACATTGAAATGGTGTTGCCTACATTGCTGTACTATGGTCATTGTGGTGGTACACTAACCAACTATCTGTCAAGTCTTGCTAAGTATTCAATGTTCAGAAATGAGAAAGTGAGAGAGAAAACAAAATGTAGAAAGGTTGTAATGAAGCTGTGACCAGATTTACCAAAGTTGCCTAAACTTGTTTCAGATGAGTCCACCTTTAATTCCAAGAATTTCACATCCTCAAGGTCTTCAACTCCTGCCAGGGATTTCTGAAGATGCCAAAAAAACATTTCAATTTTCTTGTTAGTGTTCCTCATGAAGTACTTGTACTTGCAACACACGCTATCCCCTCAACTTATACTTGCAACACAAACTCTACCCTAAACTATTAGGTATTGAGGAATGGGGGATAGGGTAGTGAGTGTTGGTAACATTATGAAGGAGTTCTGTCAAGGAGTGAAAAGTTTAACCTCATACCTCTGCTGTTTGTCTCGTTGAGAATATTGAGAACTATTTTGTCTTAAAGTCGAATGTACGATATAAGCGCTATTCATTATGATAAAAGGCAACGCCAGATGCAATCTGAAACAAATCCACTGAAGAGACTCACAAGTTTTGTCGGTGAAAGATAATCTTCCAGTAAAGTATCTGTTTCTTCGACTTGTACAGGCTGGGGGTTTACATCAGCACTTCCAAAGTCAGTAATATGGATTCCCCGCCCTGCTGCCATTGTTGAGGTGGTCTCTACATGGGTAAGCACTAACGGAGGTGGAATTGATCTAAATAAAGGAGGTTAATATTTAATGGTACTAAACGAGAACAACCAAATTTGAAGACAGACAAACAATTGCATATTTATACGACTTCAATGGAATAATCATCTGCAAAAAAGCATTGTAATCAATGCATGTACTGTTTTACAGTAATATAGTCCCATTTACCTAAGAAGATGAATCATACAAATGGATTTGAAGCAATGAAATATTTTCTGTTTACACACCAGGGTACCTAGTACAGTCTAAATTTACACAGTGGTTAGATTACTTACTTATTATGGTGGTGTAAGGTTACTTCATATCTTACGTTCCCTAGCTTGGCGTACTGTGTTATACCTGTAGTCACACTTAAAGATAATGTAGCTACAAAGATATCTTTGTGAGTCAAATTATACCCACCATTTCAAATGCAAGTTTTCATCAACACAGCCCAAACAAAAACAGCTTAACATTATACAGTGGACGACAAGAGTTTTAATTTTGAATTATTACACCCATTTTGCGGATTTATACTGTAAAATCTAAAACATCCATTAAGTTAGGGAAATTTCCCCTTGCAAATGACTTTCTTGACTAAAGACCAAACATGAGTAGCCGATATAGAGCTCAATCGGCTGGAGTCTGATCAAAGAATCTTTCAAATCATACAATTGAAGGATAAAACTGAAGCACAGAAAGAAATCAAAGTGATCCTCATTACCCTTGGCCTGTAAAAGAACAAGCTCTAAGCACTGTGAAGTTACCATGTACATACCATCTTACTGTACTGTATAGTCAGTATTGCTAATTTCGGAACACTGACAATTTCGGACACCCCTAAGAAATGCACGATTTCACCATGACAACCTACAGGAAGAGCCAAATTTCACCAAAAAGTACGAAATGACCCGTGTGCAAGTAAACACTTACATATTTGTCAATAAAATGACGGAGATCTATGAAGTCTGTTATAATTACTGAAAGAGCAACTGCGCCACCAATTTTATCACTAGCGCCACACTGTGGGACTGTGTGTCCGAAAATTAGCAATACTCTAGCAAAGAAATACCAGTTCCACAATCACGAAGAATCTTCTTTTTTACAACGTGAAAACAGTTTGCAGGAAAGAAAGTTTGGCCGTGTATCGTTATATAACACACTTCTCCCACCATATCAAGTATATTTTCAGGTGATTTATACCAATAGATATGGTTTTGGGGTGATTTTAAGGCTTAGGTGTCCGGAATTGTCCATGTCCATGCTACTAGTTAGCCTTTCCTATCCCCAAACAATACACACAGGTTTCGGTCTATTGTGGAAAAACTTCTAAATTATTTACAAGTTGGTCCACAATAAACCGAAACGTAATAGTAGATCAATTTAATACTACAGAAAGAGGGAGACCTAAGCCTAGACTTAACGTAACTTGGAATTTGAGCAGTTCCAAATTCTAACCTATTTAGCTGACTTAGGCATTATGACAGAAGTTAGTGATGACCGAACTGGTGATGTTTATCTTAGACTACTAACGAGTACCCTGATGTTAATGTTAGTTGTTACATGTAGGGTAATAGTTAATAATGCTCTCCCAAGCTTGCTCAGTCATAGTTGTTAGCCCGGTCACCATCTGTCACTAGCCTATATATTCTAGAAATGAGAATATTTAGGAGTAACCTTGGCTAGGTACCTTATATAATATGCCTACATTCTTATCTCAGCTCTAGAACGCAAATTCTTTTAAACATATATCCGAAGTTCAAGTCAAACCAACCGTTTCAAGCACCTTAACTTGTGTTTTCTAAAACATGTTTTGCATTTGGTAAAACTACAGTATACAAGCTGAGCCTGTATTAACAAGTGATACATGTAAAATACAGTTTTTGAGCAATCAGCTGTCACTGAGGGAAATGTTTATATCATGTTTTCACAACTTGTGACTTATTCACTTGGTATTATGCACCATATTTTCTTTGTATCCTGTGTTTTACTCATCAAATTCCTTTCCTTTCTATTTCTTTACAGCCATTAAGGTTGGATGTGAAGGTAAGTCTGAAAATCATTGCTCAAATTACATCTTAAACACTTTCTTTAGCTGTTCTGACTTTAGAGTTTGAATTTTTAAAGTGTCTCTAGGCCTTAATGGTATTTTATTGAATTAAAACTGATGCCTATGCATGTATTTCTTATAACATTGAACAGTGAATTAGCACAGGAGCAGTATGCAGATTCTATGAATTTCCCATAAATTAAGATTTCTCAAGAAAAATGAGGCCAATTGTGTGTCACTTTATTCCCAATACTCTTTGCTTGCAACTTATTTCTTTGAGGAGTTAAAACAGTTTGTCTTTTAAGATGCATCCAAAATACCAGGTGTGATGATGTAGTAGAACTTTTGCAAAACGAATTAACGCCGAAGTTGAAAACTTATTTGTAATCAGTTTAAAATTTATTTACTTTCAACTAAAATTTAACTTGTTTTATGTGAGTTGTGATACTGTTGATACCACTGAAAGACTTTCCTCTGACCTTTTCTCACATTCTTATATCTTACAGAGGAAATTGTCAGCTCGTTCTGACAGAGTCAAGGGAGTGGACCTCCACCCATCAGAACCATGGATGTTGGTCAGTTTATACAATGGAAACTTACATGTCTGGAATTATGAATCACAGGTAATCAATTAAAGATACCCCGGTTAAATATCTATTCTGCATAACTTGAAGTCTGCCGTATATTGTCTTGTTTATCTAATGTAATTATAGTGTGGCAGGGAATGATTTATCCGGTGTTGCATTGAAAAATGCTATGCAAAAAGGGCACATTGCTATACAAATGTAAAGATGTATTGTGGTGTTCTGTCGAGGTTGACACGACCGTCCGGACGCGACGTTTTCAGACGTTTCCGGACACTTTAGGACACTTTAGGACGTTTTCTGACACCTCCGGACGGTCGGACGCTTTTGTACATTTGACTTCAACAATATTCACTTTTAATCCGGACGGAACATGCGGTTTACTGCCTACTTTTTCACACCAGGTTAAATCGATCTTCTCAGTTTGTTACAATAGAAGTTACAATGGTGATATGTCCGATTCTGTCCGATAATCCGGACGTTTTTAGCCCGACTCAAAGTAACAAAACAGTAAGGATTTCAGAGGCAAGAATCGGACGACTAGGTCAACCTCGACGGAACACCACTGTATAGTGGTTTGTGTACACAGAAAGCATAGTTCATAGTTCAAAAGCATAGTTCTATTTTCTTTACATAGGAAAACAGTGTATTTTATAATGAGACAAAATTCAGATCCTTCAAAACTGCTATACAAATTTGGAACATAAAATTATTCCATGCAGTGGTTCACTTTAGTTTTCTTTGATCGATTCCAATCAGATAAAAACCTTGATCACACCTGATAAGAATACAACAACATACCTTGCCAAAGTTGTCATAATATTCCAATCTAACAAGACATATGTAAGTGCAAGCAGAAAGCTAAAGGAGTCTGTTGTGTAGTATTTCATGACATCAAAGATCTGGTGGAATCGACTGATCCAACAGGGAGGAATGAAATGAGAAGATTTGAATTTCTAATCTCTGTCACAGGATGAGATGTGAATGGTGGATTGGGCCGTATAAGTTTCCTTCTACGTTTGCTCCATTAAGGTGTTCCCAGAGTATTCTCAAAATTAATGAGAAGGGTGACTAGATGAGTTGCAGGGTTCAGAACTTGTTGTTCTACGGTTAAATGGTTTGAAACCGATCCTGACCAAATTCATCTTCTCTGAAACTTTTTCTTTCAGAAGATGCGACCCGTTCTGGCCGTTCCTTGACCTTAATCTAAATGTTACCATTTTTCCTCTTTCTCAGACCTTGGTCAAGTCCTTTGAAGTATGTGATCTTCCTGTACGAGCTGCAAGATTTGTTGCTAGGAAGAATTGGGTCATCTCTGGATCAGTAAGTCCTATGAATTAGCTTATCTTCTGAGATGGATATGTGAGTTTGCAGTAGGAGAAGGAGGGGGGAGGGGGATGGTCAACCTTTTGATGTGTCACATTTAGGTAGCTGACTTTGTTGCTACATATAACCCTCAAGTCACTTACAAAGACTTACACACAAAATATATTGTTTGTGTGTTTTATCACTAGTCTTTGAACACTTTTGCAGAGTTACAATGAAATGTTTTTCCTTGGATGTGGCCTAATTGAACAGTGACTCGACGAATAGGTTTATATTTTCATCAAGTAGTTAGGGTTACAATCAATAGCTCACTGCACCATTTCTGAATAAGTTTCTGAGTATTTCATTCGGAAATATATTATGATGACTTTCATCCACTCTCTCCTCATTGCTCTCTTTAGGATGACATGGCCATTCGAGTATTTAATTACAATACGTTAGAGAGAGTCCATTCTTTTGAAGCCCATTCCGACTACATCAGGTCCATCGCAGTCCACCCTACACAGCCTTTCATTCTTACAAGCAGTGGTGAGTCATCTTTTGTGATTGTGTACATGGGGCGTGTTTGAGGTAGAGTGTTGTCAGGCAACACTCACCAGTTTTTATTGAGTATATTAGATACTGAATTTGAGTCGAGTTCCACCAGCACTACCACTGAGTACCACAAACACCAGATTTCCTCTGAGCACCAATGCGAATACCAAACACTGGCAATTGGGCCACCGTCGCTTATTTTCTTTTTAACAATCCGAAATGCCAGCTATGTTCCCATATCTGTGATTAGCAAAAACTAGTTATCACGTCTGCAATTAATTACAGCATCACAGAATGTTTCTATGGTAACTTGTTTCATGATTCCAAACTTGCATTGTAGATGGATTAGTTTCGGGTCAGTTCCCAGCAATACCAGCACAAACGTTCATTAACATTGCTAAGTATCGTCTGCAGTGCACTTAGGAAAATAACAGAGAAATTGGTTTCTTCATTTCTTGTTTCTGAGAGAACTTGATTGCCTTGTCAAGTGGTGAATGTTACTTGTATGGTGTTATTTCATGTTGCATGGTCTACGTCTTAACATTGGAGATTGGCTGACTCCAAACATTTTGAAAATATTCAAGGAATGTTTTTACACGTGTCGCATGACTTTTTCAATTTTTGAAGAATTTTTATCGAGAAGGGTTTGATCTGATTTGTTTTTCACATATCAAAATGCTCGATGAAATACGAACCAATTTCAAGTTGTAAATGTTTTTCTTTTTGTCCAAAAATGTATTTTCAAATATGTGAGTATTTTACCCGGGATCACCGTATCACCGAGTATCACCTTTTTCTGTCCTTTTTCTCGATATGCAGATGACATGCTAATTAAGCTGTGGGACTGGGATAATAAATGGTCGTGTGCGCAGGTGTTTGAAGGTCATTCCCATTACGTCATGCAGATCGTATTTAACCCAAAGGATAACAATACATTCGCCAGTGCTTCTTTGGATAGGTCTGTCAAGGTGAGAAAAATTCCTCCCAGGCTACGATAGTAATGAATTTATCGACCGAGTACCAGCTGTTCCCTGGTCTCAATTATTAAGTATCGATATATGTCTGATACAAATCACTCAATTCTGTGAGTCCTCCAATTTCGTTCCTACCCTAACCTCCAAAACCTGACGGGAATAATCATTTACGTACAGCAACTTTTGTTCAATTCATATGGCTAGTTTTGATGGGAATATAAAGTGGATTTAATCAAAACATTTGTGGTAGATAAATTCATTGAGATGCTGTCTCATTCAACTTGTGTTGCTACGACAACACTAGAACAGACAGGTTCAGTTACGGTCATGTATGTATTTAAGTCACTATTCCAAACCGTTAGAGACATACTCCAAGGTGTGTTGGTAAATTTTCAATCGTGAGGCCATTGTAGCATATCTGCCACTTTTTGGGGTTATTACAATGTAACACATAGAGACATACTCCAAGGTGTGTTGGTAAATTTTCAATCGTGTGGCCATTGTAGCATATCTGCCACTTTTTGGGGTCATTACAATGTAACACATAGAGACATACTCCAAGGTGTGTGGGTAAATTTTCAAAGTTTTGTAGCCATTTTAGCATATCTAGCACTTTTTGGGGTTATAACAATGTTACACATTGAATCCCATTTAGCGTTGTGCGGGATCCCGGTAGTCAAGTGAATCCCGATCCCGGTCTTGACTAGTCCCGATCACAGTGCAATGTGTAACTACTACCGGTATTGGGAAAACAACCGGTTATTACATTTGTTTCGGTATCATTCACAGGAATCCCGGACATAATAAAAATATCTACGTGTTACTATTTGAATTAAAGAAAAGAAAACACGTTTATTTCTGGTTTCTGTGTTCTTAGTTTGAATAATATCTGATCAATTTACGTACTGGCCTAGACCTAAATATTAACGAATCAACTTTTCATGTAGTAATTTGGACCTAGGCTACACCAAATATCGAACGTTACTTGCGCTCAGCATGTTACGGGACCTCAAAGTTATTCTGAAATTTTCGTTATTTATTCTTCCTTCAAACGATGATTTTCAAGGTTCCCATGTACAAAATCTTACCCTTATGCATTTCACCTCATTTTGTTATAATAATTATAACGATTTAATAAATTTTGAGCCAAAACCGCAGGGAATATATCCAGTTTAAATACATCTTCGCACAGGACTGTATATTATTATAGCCTAGGGTACTTTACTGGTACACACACACAGTGTAATGCAGTACTTGAGATTTGATGCTGTAATGAAATGGATTCGTTTATTAATGCGGAGGGTTCCACGATGTCATTTAAAGTTATCTTTCGCTACTTTTTCAATTTTTAAGAACTTTTGTACGAAAGATTGATATTGTACGTTTTGAAAGTATATTTTCTGGAGTAAACAACAGCCGATTAACGATATAAATAAATCTGTACTATTCTTATGTATGTAGTTTATAATCCCGTATTTACGTAGCCCCTATGTTACATTCTTTTTGTCTGAAGTTCCAAACACGTGGTGACTTGTTGATAGTTATAAACTTTTCATTGTGAACTTTTGAACTTCAAGGGGTTACCCTATTCCAATATCATGGAATAGTGGGGAACTCCCAATTTATGTTTGTGTACAGATTACAAGTTTAATCCACGTGCGAACATGTTAATCTAGTATCGTACGTCGAGTATGAATGAAGGATGGTGTGGGTTGCTTTTTTCCAAGGTTTGTGCTTTTCTTTTTGGAAGTGTATGCTAAAAAACAAAGGCCCTAATATAGCGTGTTATTTTTTTTTATTTTTTTTTTATAACCGTGCGTGTCAGAGTATGTACATAACACAGGCTATGCATATTGAATGTATGACATTGACAATCTCGTAACTAAGTGCTTTGAACCAAAGATGAAAGTTGAGAAAATTCCGGTTGTAGTTACGATACCGGGATTCATGTTGCAACACTACCGGTTGTGTGAAATCCGACTACCGCACAACGCTAATCCCATTATTGTGACAATGTCGGATAGATTGCATCATACTCTCAGTAGCAATTACATTATTTCTAAGCACAAAGTAATCAAGCCTTCTTTCAACCCACCCTCTTCTCCTGATCAGGTATGGCAGCTGGGTTCCGGTACCCCAAACTTCACCCTGGAGGGACACGAGAAGGGTGTCAACTGTGTGGACTACTACAGTGGAGGAGACAGGCCATATCTGGTTTCCGGTGCAGACGACAGGCTCGTCAAGATATGGGATTACCAGGTAACGGTCTCTATGTTCATGCTTGCTTGGAGGAAATGGTTTGGCTTTGGAAGTGTGCTTGATAATGAAATGGCAAAAGTGATGATCTAGGGAACGGTGCTAGACCAACAATTACTTAAGTCGTACATTGGGGAGGGTGAATTTGTGAAGGCTTGACAGCTTTCTTTGCTCCAGACTTTTTGAGGACATATTGTTAAACATGACAGCCACTAAAATCCCAACAAAGCATGTATTGTTACTATCCCCTTTTTTTTTATACTTTTTTTTTAACTTCTTTTTTTACTTCAGTTTGTTTCTTTATTTTGTCTCTTCTTCTCTTATTTGGGGTTTCGTTTTTTTCGTTTTCTCCTTTCTTCTTTTTTTTCCCTTTCTTTTCTATCCTGTTTTCACTTTATATTTGTTGTGATCATGAATTTCTAACCCAGACTGTTGGGTTTTTCAGCTGCATAAAATTTACTTCTTCAAAAGTGAATAAAATTTACCTATGGTTTAAAATGAAATGGCAGTTAAAAAACTTTTATCAAACTTTCTCTATGTTTGCTTCCTCCAGAACAAGACGTGCGTGCAGACTCTGGAGGGACACGCACAAAACATCTCCTGCGTTGGTTACCACCCAGAGCTTCCCATTATCATGACTGGTTCAGAAGATGGTAAGGCTTGCTACAAATTTCAGTCATTTTAAATCCCTTTACATCTATCTCTTCGTGTTCACCATGCTCATTAACCTGTCTGTATTCTGTGCGTGTTTTTGTCCCTTCTGTTACTGTTACTTGTCATCTAGCCTCTGAAGAAGATCTGCTAGGATCGAAATGTCAGGCCAACTTACTTTAACACATTCTCTTACACATGCTCTCTAGTGCATAAGCAGTGTGCTAACAGCTTTATTTTATTTTGATTTGAAATATTTGCTAGTAAACTTTTTGTTTTTCCTAATCTGTGTAAAGGTTGTTACATTGAAACTTTAAAAATTGTTTGCCCACACATAGACTCGAGCAGTGAATATACTGTTAGTTTGTGGTATTGGTGTCAAGAGTAGAAATTGCTGAATTATATTAGTTAGGGAAAGGTAATATCAAGTTTGATCCTCTTATACAGGATTACATCATTCTGACTGCAGATGTAGATAAACAGATGCTAATTTGCATATAAGAGTCTGATCAAAAGATGTAATTGTCAGTTGGTGAACAAGACTGCTTGATTGTTTTATTATTATTTACGATTATTATTTACCAGTTTTATTTATTTATGTGAGTGCTGAGAAACATTTACCTACGAGTGTTAACAGGCAAATTAATCCAGAGTTTTATTCAAGGAAAATGGATTACTTAAGTGAATGAAACTATGAGTAAATAGGAGAGAAGCGATTGAGTCATATACTTATAATACAAATAATTTATCCGGTATGGCATCGCCAAATGATATGCAAAATCATCAAATTGCTACAAGAATGCAGATACAAAGAACAGTTTTGCATACAGAATCATAATATTATCAATTAATATTAAAATTCATAAATCTGAAAAGTGCGACACAAAATGTAAACACTGAATTATTCCCTTGTGTGACACAACCAGTTTTCGAAACAATCGATGAAAGTGAATTTAATAGTTTAATGAAGAAACAAACAGAGCCTTCAGGAGGGTTGTTTTGCTCCCTTTATAAACACCTTTTTTTTGTGGAATATTTCTGTTCTTAGGCAGCCTGCATTTGCCCTAAAGCTCTGTGGCAGTTAATGCAAACTACCACATTAGTTGCCATTTATTTTTTATTTTTTTGTCTTGATTTATCTCTTCAATAGGAACGGTTAGAATTTGGCACGCAAACACCTACCGACTGGAGACAACTCTGAACTATGGTTTGGAGAGAGTTTGGGGCATCGCATCACAGAAAGGCAGCAACAACGTCGCATTTGGCTACGATGAGGGCAGTATACTTATCAAAGTGAGTCCCCATTGGGTAGTCCCACAAGTGGACATTGGATTGTTGATTGGGGAGGCTTTCTTATGCAATGAGCAGCTGTTGTGCCTGTCTCATGTTGAGGATTCGCGACAAACTTCACCCTAAGCGGACAGGCACACGTATGCCGGCTTCTGTGAATTATGACGTCAAGCAGACATGCACAGCCATTCCGACTTCTCTTCTGTGAACTCTTCCCTTAAGGAGAGAGGCACAGCCATCCCGAATTCCCCTTTTCATGAATTCTGCACCAAAGCAGAGAGGCACAACCTTTCCCACTTACATCCCATCAACTCTGCCATTAGAAGACAGGCACAGCTATCCCACATTTCTTCTGTGAACTCTGTGTCTAGAAGAAAGATTTTACCCATTCTGACTTCCCATCTGTGAAGTTTGCTTAAAGTAGATAGTCACAGTGGTCCTCGCCTTCCCTTCCATAAGCTCTGCCCGAATCAGAGAGGCACAACCGTCCCCCCTTCCCATCTGTGTTCTGTGCCCTTAAAGCATACAGGCACAGTTATTCCCGCT
>JAIPMN010000007.1:5210-18676 GCA_020650975.1 Apostichopus californicus | reverse complement strand
TGTTTGCTAATTCATGTTTTGTCTTTAAATTCACAACGTCAAAAGTAATGAGATGAATAGTTAGAACTGCTTTCAGTCATTCTACTTACCAACGCTTTCCGCCATCGTAAAATGAATGCAAATACCAAGAAGGAAACAATGGATGATAGACGAAAACTGAATTTCTTTCATCTTTTCTCAATGTTTAGTACAACGCATTTATACAGTACTAAGTTTTCTGGATAATTCCTTGTTAAGTTCATCAAAGTACTAAGCAACGTATAACATATGTGTGGCTACACAGAAATATCGTCTGAAGGAACAACTCATATGATTAACGTTCAGCGTTATTGTTGAGTTTCGATTCGCCAAAAACGAGAGAGAAAATGAAAAGCGTTATTGATCGAAAAAATTGATGTCGTTTTCGTATACAGAATGAAGTCTACTTCTATAGAATTATACGCACAGACACAATATTAGCAATCTCTATATAATATAAAATCAATAAATAGACCTATTTCTTTTCAATTGAAATAATTTGATATTTATTAATTTTTAAACTTGTGATTAGTGAAATTTTAGCATGAAATCAAAAACCATTACACTAGAGCACCGGGTACCTGTCACTCAAACCATCTCCCTTTGTAGAGATTTTGCATCAGAATGAAGAGCAGTGCAGTGTTGCGTGGTTCGTTCTCTCTGTTTTAGGGATTCTGTCCTTGCCTAATTCCTCCGGTGTATGACAAGCCATTTTACTTTTTATTCAATATTTGATGATATCAACAAATTTTTTCATGCTATCAGCAATTATTTGCCAATCGAGAAGCCTTTTGGCCAATGTTTTGTTCAAATTAGATAAAAGACTATACAAATAAGATTGTTTCCTCTGAACCAATACCACTTGAAGACAATTGAAGCGATGTATCAATGTCCTAACTTTTCAAATACCTCAGAGCTTGTCGGGGTTTGGAATCCCTGTTATTGTTCCATATATATTTGAAAATGCATTTTTCAGGCTGACTGATATTACCACCCACCCTAAGAATTTAAGATCCGTGGAACTCATCCTCACCATTCATCCTCACCATTCAACAGTCTTCCCTCCCAAAATCGAGCAGCCGTTTGGCCAATGTTTGTTCAAACTAGATAAAAGGCTATAGAAATAAGATTGTTTTTTCGAACCCGATATCACTTGACATTGAATGTCCATTAATTTGCTTGTCGGGTCCACATAGACCCTTACCGGACAGTGGCCCAATGGATCACAAAAGGTTCCCTAGCATCTTGGGTTTTTTTCTGTTCGCTTCGCTCACAGTTTATTGTTGTGCGCTTCTTAGCCAATATCACCTGGAATGATTGTTCTCAAATTTTGAACCTTGAACCTTAGCTGCTTGGGCGCCGCTGAGTTCCACCTGCCACGTACCACCTGATAAAGGTTGCCCCCTACCATTCGATTGATCCCTTTTGAATCTCCCCCCCCCCTTAATACTAAAGATTTCTTAACACACGTTATGCCCTATGCAGGAAACCAAGTCTGTCTACTGTTTCCCATCATTACCGGCTTTGATTTAAAGTATAAAATTTAGGATAACTCGTTCAATAATTTGTTTGCAACAAGCGAGCAAAAATTATCAATTCAATAGGTCCAACGTCAGAGGTCAAAGATCGAAAAGCCTAAAAAGTTGGTGTTTAGCTTTTTTTCTACTTGTCCACATGTAGCCATTTAACCACATGATATGTAGAGAATGATGAGACAAATACTAGAATATTCTTTTGTGGGATGTTGAGGGTTAGGTTGAAAGGACAATGTAGGTCAGAGGTGAAATTAACACAAATTTAATGCCTTGCATGAAACAACAGTGGTTCGGTAACATCGTTTTTCTCTAAACCTTAATATAAACTATACGTTGAGAAACTGGATTCCAGACTATTAACAAAGATGGCAACCAGATGCATTAACAAGTCACCCAAAATCACTTCCATCATGGACGAGATGAGATCTGCAACTCCGTGGATTGCCATCTTTGTTCAAATTTCCGTCATTATCACGTCTCATAGAAATTCATATATCAATGGAACAATAAGAGACTGTAAACATTACATTACAAAATAAAACGGAAAATAAGGAGATAATTCACTTTAATATTTTTTTGTAGGATGGTATCCGGTAAATCTGCAATGCTAAGAGCACAACTGTTATTTCTAAGAACAGACGATCGAAGTCACACGTTGTTTATTTCCGGTACTAGGTCTTGAGTCCGACTATATTTGTATTAAATAATAATTCCATTAGCTTTGCGCATGCGTTGAAGATAACTATTTTAATAATGAGAAAGGGGAGCCATTTAATGTTGTATTTTAAAGAGTAAAACATTAAATGTTTTCTTGTTTCAAAGTAGCAACTTAAACCATTTTCGTTAAGATATTGTAAATTAAATTTGAAAGTTTGACTCTCTCGCCACGGTAACTACAGTATATATGAGTGTAGCAACATACACATAACGCAGTACGCGAATGGGGCACCACCATATTGATTTTTTGTAGAAACTAATATGAGAAGAACAGGGGGAAAAAATCATTTTCCTGGGTTCTTATTCTTTTGTGGTTCTTTTATTATTGTTAAATGTAAAAGTAGGACAAATCTGACTAGAAAAATATTGAAAAGAAAACAAAAACAATGAATTTCATTACACGAAGGTTTGAAAAAATTATATACATTCAACTTAAATTGAAGTGGATTCCCGATTATTATTATTCTTTTGTGCTTCGTTTTTTTTTAAACTTTGATGTTAGTTGAATGCAGAAACTGAAAACCTCGTGATGAAAACAATTATTGAAAGTCGACTCCCCGATTTCTACTGTTAAGGCGTCATACAGTTTACTACGTACAGGTAACTACTACACAATCTCTTCATCAACAGAAAAAAGTCCTCTCCCAAATCTTCCGATTCCGAGGAAATGGGCCTTCACCTCTCAGAGCATTCGTAAGCTTGGCGAAAACTATTTTCTTGAGGAAGAAGAGGAGGAAATATTTTTCGAGGGTGATGAAGATATCGGTGTTTTGCCTTTTTTTTGCCTTGCAGAAGAATTGTAAAACGATCCCGATGGCCGAGACGCGTTGCTGCCGATGGAAGTACCCGAGCAGAACGGTTGGAATATCCTGAACCGAAACTGGTCGGTTGAGCATAAACAAAACCACCGTTAGTAAGACTGTAATATGATTTAAATTTACTCGAATGTCGATGATCCTGCTAACTTACTTCGTAGCAAAGCTTCTGGAATTTTGTTACTTACAGTGCAAGGAAATTGTGATATTCTGTAAAGTGCAAGTGCAACCCTATATTACTAGTAGTAGTAACAAGGGTCTAGACCTACTCATAGACGTTGTATAACAAGCTAGCCTGTGTACGTTGTATCAGCCAACTGTTAACTATAAATCATAACACAACGCCAGTTTTACCACAAAAGAAAAATTGCAGATCTAGTATTGATTGTTCTAAATCCAACTGGCTTTGAGTTTTGTGCAAAATACCAGGTAACCAATAAAAAATATCGTCATTTGCTGCTTCAAGGAGGCCTAGGCTGTGGTCATAACAAGTAATTTGGCAATAGTGTAGGCTGACCATGCAGGCACACGTAACGTTGTCTATGTGTAGTGTTTTGAAATAAATGTGTCCAAATTTTTCGATTTCTGTCGTCGTTTGGAAAAGCGTGCAGGTGAAATCCGTCTTTTCTTGTGTTGGAGCAACCTGCAACCAAATATCGGCTCGGAATAATTAACAGATACGAGATAAATTTACGTAAGAACAAAAGTCCAAACACCAAATCTCAATTACTAGAGAACACTGCAACAGTGTAATGTTGTGTGTTCTCAGACGTTTATGAATGTAACCATAACGTCCCGGAAGTGCGCTGGGTTCCTCGACTGACGTCACGCCCCATTAACCTATTTACAACAAATTTTAGAAAGTTTTTATCACCCTCGAATTTTATCGTTTATTCCTCTAGCATGCAAGCTTCGTTTGACACAAATTGGGTATCATTGGAAAGCTACGATTGCATAGAAAATGAGAATTTATATAAATCTGTCCAGTTCACTCCCTCTTTAGAGCTGAATTAAGGCTATACCAAATCGACGGCGATATGCAATAAATCATTACCCTTAACTTCTTTGACATAGAGCCAAGTTGGTAATCTATTGGTGATTTTCCTTACCGGTGTGTTGAAATGACCGAATAATTGCAAATGTATGAAACGAATAGGAAAATCTTTGAGATTTTCTTCTTAATTTCTTATTTGCATTCTGCTACATACTGTTTAATATGTCGCCACCAATTTAACAAATAAATGCTTCTACACGACACGACTACACGAACTTATTAAGGCGCTAGTGCTAAGTATACTCACCAAGTCATCCATATACTAAGTGGCTGCATTCAAAGATCTAATTATATACTAAGAGTAACTGACCAGAAATATGAACAATGTAACATACTTGAATTCTCTGCTTTCAGATTCCTTTTAGCCCAGTGAAAATGATAGGATGCAAAGAACAGTGGTATACCTCCATTGCTCTGTGGTCTTTGATCATTGTACTATTGTACATAGTCAGTGGATTGATACCTTTGTGGAAGAACTATTATTCCACTTCTTTAATTTCTCAGGGGATGTCCAACTTAGAATAACAATTTCTTTGATGCAATAACCACATATGGACCTCCTGAAATGTTGCCAAGATCTGTACAAAATTTGTAATTGATGATGTGAGGGTCATTGAGAGTAAGGAATATTGTATTTGATTGTTAACTTAAACATTGTACTGTTTACGTTCAGTTTGAAGATGTAGTACACTTAAAAGAGAAATGAGTATGAGTGCTGGTGCAATAAGTGTCTGCAATAGCTGGAAGGACCCTAAACAACAATAGTATGTCACAGACGGACAACACAGGTCGTAGCTGGAAACTTTCTTATACTTTGTTGTTATCTTTGTATTTCTCATCATTGTGAAAGCCATGGCAATGTGTCTATTTATATTAGGTCGTTACAAAACCAACTAACCTACACAATTGTCTATGAAATGCTCCTAGGGGTTTGATGCATTTTTCTCAAAGTTTGCATTTGCTAGGACGTTTGATGTTAATTTGAAAAGAGAATGTATGTCAAGTTTGTCATTTTCAGAGAAATAAATGTGCAGAGTCTTGACTTTTTCTGTGCAGTTCCTTCCACCTCAACTACAATTTATATAGCTGACTTTTACTTCAAAATAGTATCATTATATATAAACATCACATAGATTCTGCTAAAAGTAGTGATATAGTTGCAGCATAAATTAAGCAATGTGCAAGTCCATTGTTTCAAATTATAATGTTATTGTTCCTATGCCATGGCATTAGTGTTACGTCACTAAGTATAATAAATGAGTACAGGTACTGGTCGATTGTTATAAACTAATTAGTGCCCAAACACCCAAAAGTGATTTTCTTGTCAAATCCCAAGCGTTTCATTTGTGATGAAGAATTCGTTGCACTAAACTTGTTTTACTGTAAAAATGTGCCTTTCTAAAGTTTTTCACAAACCATTGGTTAAGCTATGGTGGTCTGCAAACTTCTTTATTGGCGACCCATAAAGTATTTTTTTTGCATGTGAAGCGCGACCCACCTTGTCGGACCACGCGAAATCAAGAGGATATGTACAACATTCCTTACATAGACGTATGGAATAATCATGCAAACCGGTTTGATCATAATGTGTGCAACATTTAACATGAGTGAAGGGGGTAGGTAAGACTTGACAGTGACAAACTATAGGGCCTTTTGTGTTCCACTTGGCAACCACATAGTGGGGTCTACGCAATACTATGGTATTCCCTAAATATGTACTTGTTACAACTTTCAGGAAAGTTTTCGTCACCCACCAAATATTAAATATTGTATATACAGTAAGTCAGATTAATAATTCCTGTGCTGCGCTGTTCCTCCAAGGTACTCTGTCCAGTTTTAACTTACTATATGTGAGTGTGTAGGAGAGTTGTAACTATAATGTTATATTGATTTTCATGTAAAAACCAGCAATGAATCAACCCTTGAGCCCATGCAATTTGTCTATCATATAAATTTATTCTCCTTGTGCATTGCTATGTATTTATTTCGGTAGCACCTAGGGGAAGAATGCTTTTCAGGTCAGATTGATGTAATACTTGTTAAATACACATACAATGGTAAATAGTTTGAACCTCAATGCTTTCATTATACTTATGAAAGTTCAAAATGAGGCTAGCTAGACTTCTGATTGTATCACACTTATATTCTGACAAATTATTTATTGACTTTTGACAGTGTTTGCTCAATTGAAGATGAGCTTAAGCGAGGAGGAGGAAGTGCAGTTGCATAGAAACAACATTGTGGAAGATCTTTTGAACCTATACCAAGACCCATAGTTACCTTTAAGAAACCTAAAGGTGACATTTGAAGGTGAAGAGGGGGAAGGCATGGGGCCTCACCAAGGAATGATGACAGGTTTCTGAAAGGAAGTCACCAAAGAATACTTACTAGGGGAGCATGTATTTGTTCCGAAATTGCCCCTGCATCGTTGTAGAAGGGAGAGTGCAAAGTTGACAGCAACTGGCAGAGTACTGACCCTTTCGGCAGCACTAACAGACACACTGCCATGCCGTTCTTGCAGAATACACGTTTAAATTATTTCTAGTGCCATGATATTTTGCAATTGTAGGTAGGGCCACAACATCATCTATGAAGGGGTAAGTTTATGTTGACACCCTTGACATGATTGCAAAAAGGGGTTATTCTTCATTCTTAAATTGCAATTCTAGGGGGTCTGGGCATGGATGACAATGAAATAAACTCATTGGGCAATGTCTATACCTGACTCATGTAGCCTTGCCTTACAGTTAATTTCAAACCTGATTAGCTTCATGTGGCCATCCATATGCCACAAACTATTAGGACAAGGAACAGAATATCGACGTCTTGTGACAGCTTTTCCCCATCTTCTTGCCATACCAATAGTGTCAACAGTTCCTAATGTACATCCCACACTCTTCTTCCCTGCACTTTACTTCTAACTAGTAACTAGACATCACCTGTTAAAAGTCAGAGAATTTTTTCTTCAAAGTGGTGATAAATTTGTTATAATAAATTAAATACTGAATGCTAAAAATCAAGTGTATACTGTTCACTGAATTCACAATGCGGTGAATGGAATGAATAAGATGGCTGAGTGTCACATTCTTATACTTATGGGTACAACTGTAGCACTTAATGCAATGAATTACATACATTCTTTCATTAGACAATTTAAACTTTGATCTGTAGAGAAAATTTCTGCTTATTTAGTTATACTTTTGCATTTGCAGAAATTTTGACAGGTTTCCATATTCATCGCAACTAAATTCCTTTCAGGTGTAAACTGTAAAGTTTAACATGTGTACTGAATATGTTTCAATTCTGTACATATGCACTACATCCGTTCCTTCCTCTATTTATCGAGAAGTTTTATTAATGTGTGTACTATGTATAGTGTGCATATTAACATCTTTCTGCCGATTTGGGGTTAAACTAAGGATGTGTGTAATCAAAAATTACATGCTAAGACAATTAGCATCTCATATATATTTCATTCCCACAAAACAAGTTGCATGTCAACTGAGAGAAATAATCCTCACCTTGACACCACAGTTCGGAAAGTCGGCATACAGGCATCTTATACGCTCTTGCAAAGCTTCTTGAGTGATATTTAAGTAAGTGGTTGTATTGTTCAGCTACATTTTCTTGAGAGATTTATAAATGAAAGACGGCGAACACTTGATTGGCTTTTCCATTCACCTTTGCAGTGATTGCATTCGTAAAAGCTGACCTTGGGCGACCCCGATGACCTAAAATATAAATGTAAACAAATGTGTAGTGACTGATCGATACTGTACACAGTACCTGCATATCATGGTCCTTTGTTTTTTCTATGATTTCGGTTGCTCCATGCAATGCGCCGCCATTTTCTGAATGGATTTTGTTTTAGATATTCCGTTTATTCCTTTTCTTCTTTGAAAGATACAATACAGTCTGTTGACAAAGATTGTGATGAAATTACTAGCTAACAGCTACACTTAACAGGGTATATGTACACACATTCTGACAAATTGCTGATTACTATAAGTCCTTTAACATTTATCATAAAGTATCTGCGAAATGTTTATAATATGACACAGTAATTCCTAAAGTCATAAAAATGTCATGGTAGGCAATAAAGTTCAAACATGCTTTTACCACATTCCGTACTTATGCTGATGGCTTACTGTTTCATTTTAGCAAATTAATTAGGTGCATCAGCTAGCCGGTTGGCCCCTCACGTATCAAATCGTTTCGTAAACAGTGCACAGAGTTGCATAAGCCTAGTTAAGCCCCTAATACGTTTTGAAAGCAGTGGTAGGCTACATCACATGAACCATTAATTTATTATTCGATTTAGATTTTAAGGCTAGAGGACTACACATCCGAAGTTACACTGCAGTGCTTACTAGGCCTAGATGATATCGAAAACTTGAAAAATGCAATTATACTTTCCCTGTTAGCCATGCTGGAAGATTGATCTGTGCAGGCGTTGACTACGCTAGACCATATCAATCTGAACACTCTGAACGCAAAAATGAAACATGTTCTGTACCTGTGTTACGTTGAGTATGTGGGAAATATGCGCTACTCCTGCCATCATCTGTGCCGTTGGTACGTGTACTGGAACTTGAAGCTGGTAATGGCATAGCTTGTACTTGTAGTAACGCATCAAAAGGTGTCAACATTTCTCTGATTGTACCTTCTGCAATAGGCCTAATGTTTGATATTCTTAACACATTTCTTCGGCAAACTTCAAGACATGAGATCGGGAATTCCCGTGGTCTTGATTTTCACGTGGTTGACGACTGACTTGTCGCAAATTTCTGGAAATTGGGTCAATGTATCATCGACGCTGCTTAGATCAGCCGCCATCGTACTTACGTACCAACCGACATTTAGTCCTTCCATAATTCAAAATCCCATTACGTTAGATGGACCTGAAAATGTCTTTACATTTGGTAAGATTTCAGTTTTCTGAAGCCCAAAAAGGGTCACAATGGCACATGAAACGAGTTTTAAAGGGCATAATATTCAGATTATATCAGCCGAGGCGGGCTTCGGAGCCTGTTATGAATGCTTATAACATGGCAATGTGAGCTACACATAACTACCGATGGACGAATCAGATAAATAATTGGTTTTTCTGCTCCATGCATTAGCAAATTTCTTTGATATTTTTTCATATCCGTCACATTTCTACAACTTCTTTTGGTTTCCCTTATTCACTTATATCAAGAAGTTCTTTGAAGTATACATTAAATCACTGGATTTCCTTACGATCAGAAACTTTTATTGAAAGAGGAAGTACTGATAAGACTACTTATTCGGGTTCGCACAGTTACGAGGAAAGTCACGTGTACCAGAAACTAAATTTTGAAAATCTCTCATTCGAATTCTTTATATGTCGAATTCAATTTTGATATCTCTAATTCAATTTTTGATATCTCTAATTATATTTCCGAAATCTCTAATTCAATTTTGGATATCTCCAATCGAATTCTTGATATCTCTAATTAAATTTTGGATATCTCTAATTGTATTTCCGATATCTCTCATCCAATTTTGGATATCTCTAAATCCAAATCTTGATATCTCGAATCAAATTTCTGATATACCCAAATGTGTTTTAGTTATTGATATCTGGATATGAATAAGAGATATCTGGAAATGAATTAGAGATATCCGAAAATGTATTAGAGATATCCGAAAATGAATTAGAGATAACTTTAATTATTGAATAAATGTTAAAATTATATACTAACAGTTTAGTGACATGCGCAAATAAAAGAAGTATGTGTGCAATATGTAGATCGTGTGCACACCACTCTAAGTATTATGAAAGGCCGTGTATACCATATGTATTGTGTTTAATGATCTAATGAAAATAAAGTAAACAAACATTTATAAAATAGTAACTTTCTGAGTACTTTAATTTGAAAATAAAGTACTCAGACACACTATGGTTGTTGACCACGAAAGACCGTGTTCGGTGTACACTCTAGCATGTCATTCTTGACACCCCCGGGTCTTTTTACACCTTTTCTAAGATATACAAGCAATGGCGTTCCATACGGGCGATGACGCATCGAGTCCAAAGTACAAAAGCAAATTCATATGCTACACAACGTAATATCTGCAAAGCGTGTAACATTGAATAGGATTGATCATGTGATAAATTCTACTTTAGGAAAGGTACGATATTCGATACAGACTTTCTAACTTACATATCATGTAGCCTATATGCATAGATATCTCTCTCTTGGATCCTATTTTGTGTCTTTGTAACTGAAAGGATGTCGAAGACTGATGTCGAAGACGACGATGATACTCAACCTCTCTTGCATGTTTGAATTATTACGTTATTTCGTTATTTCGTTATTTCGTTATTGAAAATGATATTGATATTTTGATGAAACTTTGAACACCATTTCTTCTCTCATTATTTTCCTTTGAAGTGGTATGGTTTCATAATGCATTTTCCTTTATTTAAAACTATATGGCTTTCATAAACGTTAGAACACCATACTCTCCATTAAAATACACATGACTTTGTGCGGCATAATGTAAAATAGTATGATCAATTGAATTTTAGTTAGTGATAGTTGACACAAGTATGGTAGTTCATCTTGTGTAATAAACATTTACTAAGACGCCAGGCAGACCGTAATAAAGAATGGACTTTTCGATCAGCAATCCGTTTGTATTATGTGTGTGCCGTTGACACGTATGTTGCGACGTCGATTTCTTTAACATACTATAAGGAAAGGTATTAAGAATGTAAGAGCAAACAAAATAACATAAGCTTTTAAATACTAAAAATAATGTGTACGTCTGAAATATAAACTTCTTATCAATGTGTCGTTAACAAAACCCGTATATTTGGTCCAAAGTCAGCGATGCCGTCTTTAGCTGCAGCGCGGATGAAACGCTGGGCTCTAATTTTAGCGGGGTATCAATATGAGATACCCTATCGCACTTCTACCCTTAACGCTAATGCGGATCTTTTAAGTAGATTGCCATTACAAAACAAATTATCCTGATGTAAGATGTGTTTTGGTACCGTAGTCGATCAGCTTCCTGTTACAGCTGAGACGATTTCGAAGCCACTAAAAAAGTCAATGGTTTAACAAAAGTATACGAATATACCTATTCCATAAATGGCCAAAACATTGTGAGAAGGAGGAATTGAAACCATATTGGACAATACGGTTAGAGCTTTCATTAGGAAATGGTTGTTTATTATGGGTAGACGTGTTATTATACCGCAACAATGTCAGCAACACATTTTAAAATAATTGCATGATTGCCACACCGGTATGTCTCGTATGAAATCTCTAGCTAGATCTTTTGTCTGGTGGCCAGGTATGGATTATGACATTGAGGACCTAGTTAGATCTTGTTCTGTTTGCTCCAAAGAACAGAACACCCCCAGGAAAACACCCCTAATTCTTCGACCTTGGGCTACCAAACCCTGGCATAAAATTCACCTAGATTTTGCAGAAATTAATGGCCAACAATTTCTGTTACTGGTTGATAGTCATTCTAAGTGGCTTGAAGTTTCTCCATGTCGATTACAACAGCTTCAGCTACGGTTTCCAAGTTGCGGACAGTATTTGCTAAGTTTGGTCTTCCTGTACAAGTTGTGATTGATAATGGTCTATACAGTTCATTGTAGAGGAATTCAAAAATTTCTTAAAACTGACTCTGTTCAACATAATTTGACCCCTCCATACCACCCTTCTAGCAATGGCTTGGCAGACAGACATGTTCAAACTTTCAAGAGAATGTTTAAGAAATCAGAACAAAGTTTGCTAGTTTACAACATAAGGTTGCACACATTCTATTTCAGTATAGAAATATTCCCCACACAACTACTGAAAAGACCCCCAGCAGAGTACTTTTGAACAGAGCTCCCCGAACCAAACTTACACTTGTTAAGCCATCTCTAAAACGTTCGGTCGAGCACCGTCAGGCTAGATCTAAATTCTATCAAGATGTCAAGATGGTGTAAATCCGAAAATGATATCCTTCGATCTATATCAGTCTGTAAAAGTCAGACATTTGAGAGGAGGAAAGGTTAAGCGGATACCTGGGACAATAGTTGAAGTTA
This sequence comes from Apostichopus californicus, assembly GCA_020650975.1. Lineage (NCBI taxonomy): Eukaryota > Metazoa > Echinodermata > Holothuroidea > Aspidochirotida > Stichopodidae > Apostichopus > Apostichopus californicus. Next base: position 6,463 of record JAIPMN010000007.1, on the reverse strand, counting down.
AAGGTCCACTAACCTATTTGGTTAGAACACCAGTGAACAACCGTCGATATGTGCATGCTAATCACCTTAGGCATGATGATTCCAAACGTCAAAATGCTTCTCCTGAAATAGATATTGCAAATCCAAATCAGGATACCAGGTTTTTACCCAGTGCAATGCGGTTTCCTACTGTCACACATCCTTCCATAGTTCCAGAAATCACGCCAGATCCCTCACCATGGGCGTCAATCCAGGGGAGACGGGGGGACACGTCCCCCCACATTTCGATGGGTGGGGGACACAATATCAAATGTCCCCCCCCCCACACATTTGGAAAATAGTAGTGTCGTGGCTCTATTTGGTTAGGGCTTACACATCTCAGGATTCATATCATCGAATATCACTCAATATTGCTGAATTCCACCCAGATCTCGTGAGTTGGTACCCTGAGCTCTCCGACAATCTTAAGCTTAGTCTGCCTTTCTTTCGAGGCCAGTTCCAGTCGTCGTCGGTTGAAGGGTATAGACAAATATTCAAGTCGATGAATCCAGCAGTACGGGCTATGTTTGGTCAAGTTGAAGCTCTCTTGCGGTTGCTCCTCGTCTCCTCTACCAGTTCGACGGAAGCCGAGAGATCTTTTAGTGCTTTGAGGCGTTTGAAGACATGGCTACGGAGCACCATGACTCAACACAGGCTGAACCATGTGATGGTGTGCCATATTCACCGCGAACGTCTAGCCCAGTTGAAGCCTGAGGAGTTAGCAGAGAAGTTCGTTGGTTCCTCGGATTACAGACGCCGCATCTTCGGGCGATTCCAGTAGAAAACTAGTGCGCTCCGTCATTATCATAAGAGACAACACTTCATAGCTAGAGCCAAAGCTTGTACATAGTTGTTGTTTAGTTATAGATGGTGTTTCAAAGACGGTGCCCGTTCCCTAATATTGGGGAAATGAAATATGGAGCATATTCCGTGGCAGCGCATCCCATGTTACCTTGTTGTTGAGTGATACCGGAGTTTACTCCACAGTGAGAACACTGGGTACACACAGGGACGTCGCAAGAGGGGGGGGGGGGTGTCTCACCCCCCAAACTTGGTAAAACTGACGATAGTTGGAAAATTGGAGTGCGACAGTCGGAATTTCCGACTGTCGCACTCTAGTTTACCTAAGCCTATGCAATTATTTCTGTGATTGTGCATGACCTAAAAATTGACCTTTAATCTGTCATATTTACCACGTTTTCCTTGCCACTTTGAGAAATTGTATCTCGCGATTC
>JAIPMN010000006.1:51418-65810 GCA_020650975.1 Apostichopus californicus | reverse complement strand
TGGATAGCGATTGTTGTGTTTCGTGTGAATTTTCTGGATCCATGATGTACAGTATTATATTATTCCAATGCGAAAAACAGTAGTAAAAAATTATGCGATTTTTAGTACAAAGGAAGTATACAAGGCAACCTAGCTGGATCACGTCGGGGTCACCACTTTGGACGCTAGGGTTATTAGGCGGTAAATTATATAATGAAATATAAAAGAACGTCACTCACCTCAAACACTATAGTCCTTTTTGCGCTAGGTCGCCGTCCCGTACGAACCCTACAGACAGGCTCCATATGAAAAATCCAAACACAAATCCCAATATAGAATTCCTAATCCATGAAAACAATATAATTCGCCCGGAAGCGGGGGCAACACATATCCGATTTTATATGGAATAAAAATATGGAAAAACAATAAAAGTTTTCCGTTCAATCGTAATTTCGTCGTAAAATATGAAATCGTTGTCGAGTCGTTGAATAGCGTAATCCAAGTCGTAGTCGTAAGTCGTAAGTAGCTATATAATCTTTCACTGTGTGAAAGATTTCGCTTATCGTTTGTCAGAATAAAACCATCCATTGTTTTATCGAAACCAATGTCTCTTGACCCAGCATGAGTCATGACATTGATGAATTAATAATTGAGCGTAATTAATCTTCTGAAAATGAGGGCGCACTTCCGATTTACCAAAGTTGCAGTCCTCTACAACTGTACCTCTAGCTCCATTAGATAATTTGAAACATTATTCAAATAATCGCAGCTATTGTTTTATTTATGCATCCAAATAGAAGTTTTGGTGGGCAACATCATATTTTCTCCTCCATTTTAAGGCATTGGGGGAGGATACACATCCCTTCCCCATCCTCCACTCCCAGGAATTTCCCCTCAGGATTGACATTCCTGTAAAAGGTGGAGTTTTTTTCTCTCAAAAATTGAAGTAAAATAATAATGCAATTTTTTTTTGAAACTAGGTCACTGTCACTACTCAGTAATTATCACTAGTCAGTAAATGATTCTTTTAAACTCAACTTTTACTTGCATGTTGTCTAATAAATAGAGTGATATGGAATATCCCCCTGAATATTCTTTCTCGAACTGTCCCATTGTATTTGCCACACAGTAGTTTGTGTCAAGTAAATAGACAGTGTTTGTAGCTCCTTTGGTCCAACTATGTGAATTTCAGATGCATTCCATCTGTTAAGTTGACCACGTCATATTAAACAGGACCACAACAGCATCAGCATATTGAGAAGAGACTTTAAAACTACAGATATTGCCCATCCCTTATCTAGAATATAGATGTACATCTGGTTAGCCCATTGCAGATGTTAGATGAATCCATCAATGTATACAACATCTATCCATTCTTCACCTTGTCCCCCCCCCCCCCCCCCCTCTGCCCCTGCAAAAAAATATGTCAAATATAAAGTACTTCCAGGTGGACTCATCCCAGGTCACAAATTGGGTAATAATATCAGTTTCTGACACTTTGATCTCAAATTTTCCTCAAAACTTTGATGAATGATCTCATTCACAATACAAATATGAAGACTGTTTTTTAGTTTTCAACTATGCCCTGCGACCACAGAGCTACTACATAGAAAGCCCACATCAATGTGTAGGGTATTTAGCACAGCTGTCCTGCGGTGTATTCTATTTTTATAATACATTTATATATATCAAAGATGTATTTATATTATAACATTTATGATATTAGTTTTGTACAGAGGATCCATAGTATTTAACTGTTAATAACTTCAGCGTCTTCAAAACTGCTACTGTATGTATAGTAGGAGATTTGAACACTGCATTATCAGTTCCCCTGCAGTGCAGTATTATTCAGGAATCTAACAGTTAGTCACCACAGTCTACTGTTGAGATTATCATTAGACACCTGTACTCTTACTTCATTTCTACCCGCTCATCTCTACAGATATATGTCAGACTAGACTAGCCCTTAGGAGCATAAATTATGACAATTTTTTTATTATTAAAAAACTACCACTGCACACACTGACACTACACTGTGTAACTGCCTCTCTCTTTCTGTCTGACTTGGCCTTCTCTTCAATTCCCCGCTGTTCATAATAAGTGTGCATGTACTACTCACAATACTGTTTACTGGGAGCTCCAATACAAACATTCCATACAGGTCAGGTGACTGCTGGATACCAATTGATTCGCTGCACTGTACATATACATGTACAGTATATGCAGTGTGAAGCACTCTTAGTCTGCCTGTGTACGCCCAGGATCTCAAACCTGGTCTGGGCAAATAAGGATTCATAATCAAAACTAGGAGTTATTCTCATTTTCAGGTAAGCAAAGAACAGTTTTTGCCTAGAATTTTCAGGGAATATTTAAACATGGTCTCTATGTTAGCAAATTTAAGGAAGAAGCTTTTGTTCTTTTTTGCATAATAGAATTTAAAACATTTGAGCAGAATGTGTCTCCAGTTTGGCTGTGCTTGACACACCCAATTTTATACTGCTCTTGACTCTTGTGTTATATGTATGCATTACACACTGTATATGTTGCTGTATTGATTCAATTGTGTGGGTAGAAAATATATGGTACACCATTGACATTCTTTTCTGCCTAGTGTCCCAGGATTGTGTTTGCTATGGTTGTTAATTCAATGAATGGACTGTACTTTGAGCTTTTCAAATAACTGTGTTCTTCTGTGTGGTAAGATTAGTCTTTTGACTTGGTAAATCCGTTAGATTAGTAAGCAGTGGACTGTAACTAAAGCTAGTGTACTATCAACGTTAATCATCAAGTGTTAGCAGTGTGAGTATTGTTGCATGAGCATACAGATGTTGCAGATTGATTTGTAAATTTTCTTGAACATTAAAAGAGCTCAGAAACTTCAAACATTTTTATTTCATCTGATGGAAGGCTATTCTTTGTAAATGGAATCATCAAATTTCTATTGAGAGCTGGAAACCACATGCTTACATATAATTTTCTACCATACAGTAGCTATATTCAAGGTTGTACTGTAACTGTAAGTTTGTTGCTTTTGTGAATTTCTTTCTTTATTTTTCTTTTTAGTTTAATCATATTCCTAATGTAAGTCTTATTTGAATCATATGATTAGCATGTCTAATTTAGGAAATAGCATATAGTTTTTAGTACTATAGTTGTTCAACAACAACAACACATGTACACCTACATATGGTACTGGTCAGTACAGTAGAGTTAAGAAAATAAATTAATAAATAAGAGAGGAAGCAATCGTCTTGAGATCCTGTTTATACCGTACGTAGCAGATAGTGGTGATATATTTAAATTTGGTAGTTCCTGTATACTCTTTATTGATGTGCTTTAAATGTTAGCAATCTTAATCAACAACCAAAAGTACTGTGTGGTTTCAGTTGAAGGACTTTCAAGGTAATAGTTTAAACAGCAACACATTAATTTATATTATTAACAACAAAAGGAGCTCTACAAAAACTGTGAAGAGAGAGAAAGTATTTGGACTTTGTAAAATTTGAGAGGTACATATAGAGAACAATTAACCAACTATAACCTACAGTACCATTGGTGTGTAATTGTAGTTGATATACTGTATACTGTAATATCCTTGTGTTGTTTACCATTACCAATACTGTTAACTAACATCACTGGAAATAATCCACAATGCTCTTTCAAAGAGGAAGGTTGAGATGTCGTTGTCAAATATACAGGATTTTGGAACAGACTGGTTCATATAGTACTGCTAAGGAATAAGTTGGAACTCAGGATAATTGATGAACATGAATATGGTAAAGACACTTTTTTGGGGGGGAAGAAGCAGTTAAAGAAATTTCAGTGTCTGCACCTTTGGAGTAATACCTGTAGTTAAATTTACTTTGGCACTTAACTGGTTTGTAACTTACTGTAGGTAATATAAAGAATCATTCAATTGAAATATAATTAATGAATTTGTATAAATTCTGTTAAATTGATAAAGACAATTTTGTTTTGATGTAATGACAGCTCTTTAAAATATTTCAGTGTGTACACACCTTTCGGAAGACTGTTCTGTAGTCATACGTACTGTATACTTTAGATCTTCCTACTGTAGTTCTTACAGTATCGTAATTACAGAATCAGTTAGAATTAGCATATAGTTAAAAGTAACTTGTATTGGTTTGGTAAATTGGTGCTAAAGACAGCTTTCTTGCAAAATTTCTGTTAATTTAGGAATTTGTGAAAACAATGACATATTGATCTTCTTTTAATATTTCCTTGATTATTTTAAAGCAGCTATTTGCAGTTTGTCAAAAATGTTTTTGATTACTTAATATTGTATTTAGTACCATGTACAGTAAAAGATTGTAATCGATCCAACTGAGGAAGCTTTCGAAATTGTGAAGGTTAATGAGCAAGTAATTGGTTGAATGTTCCAATTAATTTGATTGAATGTTCCACATTTCCTCCCTTAGCCACTTAACTAAGCAAATGCAGAGAACTAAGATGGAAACCACCAACTTAGCTTAAAAATTGACTTTTATGTACTGAACCCTTAAGCGCTACAACATCTAATCATGCCTGTGAAGTACAATTTTAAGTTATTTTAGTATGGAATATCACTGAAAATTTATCAAAATCAAGGCTGAAACTGCAATTTAGGATGGTTTTCACAATAACACTGAAACTTTTACTGTACATGTCAATTGTCCATCTGTTGTGTTGTGTTGTAACTTGTAATATCCTCTGTATCCTGTCTACAGTAAGCCCTGTGTGGAAAGTCATTAAAATTCATGATTATCCGTTGTTACGCTTGATTTACTGTACATGGCTGTATGAAGCATTTCTCTATGTATGAAGGGTTCTGGTGGCTGCATTATTAAAACGATAGAACCTTGAAGTTGAAAACCTTGTGGGGAGCCTTTGAATTTTCTTTAGCCATCAAATTAAATGTGATTCTTTGTGAATCATGTGTTTATAAACATCCATTGCCATCCAACCATACAGTTCATCTTTACTCTCCATTTTGGTTTTGCAGTTGAAGGAAAACTGAACCGAAAGAAAGATGACGGAAAGGAGTGAAGTCAGAATTCTGGAGACGGCCGATGACATCGCCGACCGGAGAAAGCAGGTGCTGGACAAATACGAGCAGTTCAAGCACCTAGCCAAACGGAGGAGGGAGAAATTGGAAGCTTCCAGAGAATTTCAATTCTTCCGAAGAGACGCCGATGAACTAGAGACATGGATCTTGGAAAAATTGCAGACAGCCTCGGACGAAAGCTACAGGGATCCTGTAAATCTGCAGGTTAGTATACAGGGATGTGCCTAGGATTTCCTGAGTGCCGGGTATACTGATCGCCATCCTGGGGGAGGGGTCTATGAGGAGGGGTGACATTTTTCGATTTTGGAAGGTGCTCAGATGCCAAATTCTGGCACTTGTGTAGCTTTTTACGTACGTGGTGCACTTGCGCTACAACTGCCAGCCTGACATTGACAAGGGCAAGTTGTATACAGAGCTAGTGTAGTGTGATACTGCATGCTGCAGATTGCTGAATTTGACAAATGGGGGGAACAAGGATACACGTGGCCCAATTTATGTTGAATATAATGTTAGGAATGTCGGGATTTTAGATGATAATAGTACTGGGCGGGATTCACGATTTTTAAGACAGTGCTTGGCGGTAATTTTTAGTGCTGGGCGGGGCCGCCCAGTGCCGCCCAGCGTGGACACATCCCTGAGTATATATAACCATGGAGATTATAGATCCTCATGTATTAATACTCCATGTCCTTAAATTGATTCCAAACCTTTAAAAATTACAAAAAACTGTTGTAGATTTTGTGTTGGTTATTTTGGTGAGCGACTTTATAAGGTACTTGAAATTTAAGAAAAGGCTAGTTATCAAATACAATAGCTTTCTTTTGAATTGGACAGAATTTTTTTTTTCCAATGCTACACTATATCCTTTTAAACCGAAGTATACTCCCACTGTAATCTTTAGGCTATTGCTCAGATTTAAAGTATCTCAATTAATACTTTTCATTGCATATTATGATGGTTGTGATTTATTCATTTACTTTCCTACTGTGAAAAGACATTAAAAGTTCAGAAGTTGTTGTCCTTTCTTTCCCCTACAGGTTGTAATTACAAAATACTATCCTGTAGAAGTTAAATGTCATATACATCAAGTGACTAACAACTTAGAACTGTTAACCTGATGTAACCATTTTTGGCCAAGTTTTAAAGCCACCATCATCATTTTTATGAGATCCTTACAGTTAGAAGTTTCCATTTAATTTGAAAATCTTGACTCCTCTTTTTAATCTGTCTAGCCTCCAATGGTATAGAACCTGTTTTGTTTCTGACTTACAATATTTTCAGTCAGCAAGAGTTAAAATAACTTGCTTGAAAACAGAAGGGAAGATTAGAAATGTTAGTAACTTAGAATAATACTGTATGTCAACACCTAACAGGTTCCAAGCTTGGCAACCATAAAAAATCTTCTGTGTTTACTGTTTAGAGTTATCAAGAGGTTTTCTGCAGTATCTTTGCAAGGATGATTAACTAAATGGAATACATTTTTTGTTTTTATCCATATCTGTTTAGGCCAAGTTGCAGAAACATCAAGCCTTTGAAGCAGAGGTCCATGCCCATTCCAAGTACATCGAACAGCTTGACGAAGCCGGCGCTAAAATGATCAATGAGAGCCACTTCCAGTCAGACATTGTTGATGTAAGTATAATATCTACATATCTTTCCCAAATTTGACTCTGGGTGAAAAAAAATATAGAAAAATGAAAGAAAAGATTAGAAAAAGCTGCGTAGAGAGAAGATTAATCTTTCATGCAAAATTGATACATTTGCTTAAAAAAATATATATAGTTTTGTCAAAATAGAATACTTTTTTGATGGGATTAAATGGAAATCAAGAGCACTCGGTTTGACTTTTTATCTGCTTGACAGGGAAAAATTGATCCAGTATGGCATCGGAAAATGCTAGTATGCAAAATGGTCAAATTGCTATATACAAACCCAAAGATGTATAGCAGTATTTTTTTTACATGGGAACCATAGACAGACAAAATTCCGAGCTTTCAAAACAGCTACACAAAATTTTGAACAAGAAATTAAGTTTTTACCTATGTTGGTGAAGCAGAATGTCAATTAATTATTTAATTATTATGCTAATTGACCCAATCAGATAGAGGTTTAAAATTGTGGATTTATTGTGTCTGCTGTACCCGTTAAATCACTCATGGCTATGAGTATTGGTTTCAAAAATTGAATTTGAATGTTATATTTGTTAAATTGCTAATCTGTCACAAAGATGGTGAATAGTGAAGAGTTTTCTCCTTCCATTTGCCAGGCACGTCTGATAGAGTTACACAGACTCTGGGACCTACTGCTGTTGAAACTGAGGGAGAAAGGCATCAAGCTCCTCCAGGCGCAGAAGCTCATCCAGTTCTTCCGCATCCACGAGCAGGTCATGTTCTGGATCCACGACAAGGTCAGTTTATGCAAAAGCTCAAATTTCTAGCAAAAGAATGAAAGGAAGTTGTTCGGTGGTTGAGTGTTGATGTTCAAGTGATGAATTTTGTGGATGAATTTGACAGCAAATGTGAAATTTGGTAAAACGTCTGTTTGGGTGTCGTTAATTCTTTACTAGTAGGGAGTCTTTTGGGTGTAGTTCATTTTGTAGTTTTGTGATAATAAAAATAATAATAAATAACAATAATAAAAGTGGCCAAATATAGATTGTGGAGTTGAAAGATTCCAAATTTTGAGATTAAATGTTGAATTGGATGCCACCCGACGTGTAAGTTGTAAACCATAAGCCCATGCGAGTTTCTCCCACATTTGTGGTCGCTTAAGCGTGGTTAAATAACTGCTAATTATTTAAAAATTATTATTATTAAAAAAAGCTTCATGGCTGTATGTGGTTGGTTTCCTTGAAAGAGTATCTCATTGCAGGACTAGATGTAATGTAGCCACATGATCTACATCTGCATTGATGTTCTTCAGTGTCTCTATTTACTGTTGCTATGGTTACTGTCATGTACAAATTCATCTGAAAATCATTTGAATGTAATAAAATTGTATAACATGACAAGGAAAATTGATAAGGATTGTCAAAATTGCTGATGTATCATATATGCATTATTATTCATATATATGGACTTTTTAATATTTAAAAATAAAAACAATTCATTGCTGTTCAATGAATCTTCACACAAAAGACTGAATTTTTTCCTTTTTTTCTTCATCTCTTTTCCTACTTTTCTTTGTACCACTAGGAACTCATCGCAGCGTCAACAGACCTCGGTGTTGATCTTGAACATGTGGAAGTTCTCAGGAAGAATTTCCAAGAATTCAACAAGGTATTCTCTTTGTCCTGATGTATTTGTGTTTGACCTTTGTACCTCATTAAGGATCATAACGCAAGAGTCTGGTATATCATCAATAGTTTGTTGAATGATGGATGAACACAAATAATTTACATTAGGCCATGAGTTTGAGATCTGATCATCAAGTTTGCAATATAGGTGCATTCTTCACAAGTGAAACATTTTGATACTCCCCAGCTTTTAAGAACTTTCCTGGTTTTGTTTGGCTGTCACAAAAGTAACATGGAGGGTTTGTCATAATGCATGCATGCATAAATGAGCATATTTTGTTTCTTGTTCCGCAAGGACTTGGAGGCTCACGTGGGTGAAGTGAACAAAGTCAACGAGGTGGCCGACGAGCTTGTGGCCGATCAGCATCCAGAAACAGAGACCATTCAAGATAAACAAAAGGTATTTAATTAATTGCTGATTTATAGACAAATTACTCTTCATTATAGGAACACAGTAAAAACTTAACGGACTTTATCTCATGCATGGATCATTCGTAGATTTTAGGAGGCAGGTGAATATAACAGGAAGAAAAAACATGTTTTAATAAAAACGTAAGAAGCAAAATTATTGAAGCAAATCGAAAGAGAGAGAAGAAGCAGAGTTTTAGCAGTTGTTAATTATATGTAAATGAGTAAGTTATCAAAACAGTTGGTATATATTTTTGTGCTAGGTTTATCACATGTAAATGAATAACTTGTAAAATCAAACAATTAAATAGTTATAGGGAGCTTTCAATCGAATGTTTCTTACATGTAAAAGTGCAAATTATAAGAATCGCGAAAACGTGTCACGGGAACAATCTACCTTACGGTAAAACATTTGAAATACAAAAATATGACATATTTCAGAGGCCATTTAAAGCAATAAGGCATTTGTTAATTTAATATTCAATTCAAGTGGTGACGAGGTAATTCTAGAATTAAAACCTATGAAGAGAAAACAGAAAGATTTAGTAATATGGAAGTTGTTGGAATGACACACATGTAGGAAGAGACATTCAGTTTAGTGTATGCCTCGTGACAAATTTGGATGTGTCAGTTTTGTGGATTTTAATCAAACAGGAAAATCCAGAATTAAGATTTTTAAATTGCCTCCTTGGTTTTAAGAGCCTGTTCACGATAATCGTAATTCAAAACTGACCTAGTATATTGTGTAAGCCAGCTCATGCCCTTTGCTTTCTTCATTTCTTCGTAGGAAATGAACGATGCCTGGGACAGGCTCAGAATGCTTGCTCAAGTCAGATGTGAGAAATTGGATGGAGCATTGGAGATCCAGACGTTCAACAGGTCAGTGCTATTCTGCTTCGATTCTCAATAACTTTGAGTGACAATGTGAACCATGTATTGATTATGCTCCCAACTCCACTTATGCTCTATCCCAGGTTTGGAAAACCTTGCAAACCATATTAACAAAGTGTGTTGGGAATTCATAGTCGTAGCAGAAAACCAGCATGCAAAAGATAAAATATCAAATAAACAGAAAATATTATTTTATATATAAAGCCCAATGGTTTCATAGAAAAATATGTATCAGCAGAGGGATTACAGTAGCTTTATCTTTTCACTGTTAAATATCCTTATGTATGCGGAAGTGCTGGTTTGTTAGCTATGTCTACAAAATGCAGGAAATCGGCAAACAAAACTTCCCAGGAAATTCATCAAGGTTTCCAACCTTGGCGCTACCAATACCCACAATGCTAGGGTAATCTGTTGACCTTTGACCTTGTGCTATCTGGAGTCGCTTTACCAACTCCTAAAGTTGTGTTGCGTTCTTCCCTTCTTTTCCTTCACTCCATCGATATGATGTCCTTATTTTTTTCTCTTCCTCCCCTCTTGATGTTTAGAGATGCTGATGAGACCATCAGCTGGATTAACGAGAAGGACACCCTCCTCTCCACGGACGACTACGGCCGTGATCTCCCGACCGTACAAGCCTTGCAACGTAAACATGACGGCTTGGAAAGAGATCTCAATGCTCTGGAAGATAAGGTATGATGATTATCCCTTCAACTTACAATCTTGATTTTTCAGTCTGAATGCACTCTTTCACACACTCTTTTCCGTTCTCTCTACCATCTGTAATTTTTTTCTATACTTTTTATGTCTTTCTGACATGCATAAGAGACATCCAACGATAGCTGGATGCTAATATATGCATATATTACAAATGAAGGATAAAGTGACCCTTGCTTAGGAATTAGTTTCTATCATGTGATTTTTTTTCTGTTTTTTTGCTTTTTAAAAAATTCAAAGTTTTCTTGAAATTCCTTTCCTTGCTGCTTTCTTTGGTTGCATCTGAGCAGAAAAGACTGTGAAATCCATTGTTACATAGTATATACATACTCATATAAATTCACATTACTCTCTAACAATGGCATGGTGTATGGGAATGATATATGCAAACTTGAGCCTTACTAAGAGTACTGTAGTAATTGGCTGTTCTAATCACAACGTTTATTGAATCTACTTAAGTCACAGAAGTATTCTTTGCTCATTTTACCCCTTTTTGTGCATTGGGTAGTAGTTTGTTGCTCATAAATCTGTGATGTACCCTCAACTGCAAAGTTCCTGAGTGCTAGTGTGTTGCTACTATCTCATTGTAAGTGGTTGAAATGATGGTAATCACTAGTGTTCTTTTATATAATAAATTTATATAAATAAATTGATATAATTAGTATATACAATAAATATATATAATCAATATATATAAATATATGTAATAAATAATAAATATAAATATAAATAAATATATAAACAGATATAATAAAGATATATAAATAAATTTATATGATAAATTTGACCTTTGATCTCTTCCTGAAGGTTACTGTCCTCTGCGAAGAGGCAGACCGGTTGGAATCCTCTCATCCAGACAGCACTCCTGATATACAAAGCAAGAAAGACGAAATTGCAAACAACTGGGAGAATTTGAGGTCAAAGGTGAGTGACATATGCAAATTGATCTTACTTTGCTAAGTGGATATATGTTACAGGAGTTGAAAAAGGTCGCCCTCCGACCCACCATTCAAAATGAAATGAAAATGTCCTGGAGAAAATATATGGCTTACACTTTCGTTGGTGTGGTAGGGGTGGTAATAGGCGGAGCAGAAATGGGTGTGACAAATTCCACGCCTACCTCATAATTCTACAAATGCTCATGGAAAAGAGTATGCTTGGTATAAGTGGATAACATCCATGATTACCACACGGATAGGGTTTCAAGTCAGCTTTTCGTTTGCTTCCTAACTCTTGGGAAATGTACTGCACTAAACTGAGTGCTCTGTAATGGTCTAATAAGAACACCTTGAGTGTTGCATTGGACCTATCTTGAGTCAGATATAAGCCCATAGCAGAAAAGGGTTTTGTTTGGACATGGAAGCCCAACTTAAATAGTAAGTGCACCGTATATGTAGCTTTCCTTTTTGTGTTTATTGAATTTCATAACACTCTCTGTCTTTTTTTTGCCATAACTATCCACTGTGTGATCTACCCACAGGCTGATGACCGTAAGGTGAAGCTGGATGAATCTCAAAAGTTGCAACGATTCTTGACGGATTACCGAGAGCTGAATGTCTGGGTGGTTGAGATGAGAACCATCATCATATCAGAAGAACTCGCCAAGGACGTCCCAGGAGCAGAGGCTTTGATCGAAAGACACCAAGAACACAAGGTATTTACCAAATGACAATGAAAAACATGTACCTTTACAGGGAATACTTTTAATGTTCAAGTTTGAGCAGCAGCTTCGAAGATTCTGAATTCTGTCCCTTATAATAAAATGCTGCGGTTCCTGTGTACAAGAAATGCTATGCAACTTTGTACTTGTATAGCAGCTTGTCTGTTTTTTGCATAGTATTTTTGCCATGCAAATACCAGGAAAATGATTTTGTTCTTTATCAACGTCACTCTGAGATTTATACTCGCATTCAGTGGTTTGCTATGTCCTTTTATAAAACAACTTACTTGATCTCATTAAGGTGCCTCAATTTGCACTTCAGAGGTTTCTGAAGCTAGAGAATATCTACATTAGTTTTAGCCAGGTGAAATCATCCGAATGATCTTTTAAACTCAGTACCATAATACTTATGACTGATATTACATTGAGCTACATTAGTGTGATAATCACGTTTCTTGCGACTCCAGGAAGGAGGTCACCTGTTTTAATACCTTGGGCAAGATGCTTTATCTCACTTGCCTCTCTCCACCCAGGGGTTAAATGGGTACCTGTGAGGTAACTTGTCATTGGGCGCAGTATATAACTGCTGCCGCCTGGAGGGATTGTCTCTGGGACAGGTTATTATTGACCAGGGGTAATATAACGTCTGTAAAGCGCTTTGAGACTTATTGCTGGTATGATGCGCTATATAAAAAATCAAATATTTTTTTTATCATTACCTGTTCGTATTTTAATGTCAGAGTGAAATGGATGCTCACGAGGATAATTTCAAGAACGTGGCGGACGAGGGACAGGCTTTGCTGGATGCCGACCATCCCGCCTCTGAGGATGTCAAGGAGAAGCTTGTCACCCTGGCAGAGGAGAAGAGGAATCTGGAAGATCTCTGGGACGAACGAAACAAGAAATACGATCAGTGCATGGACCTGCAGCTCTTTTACAGGGACACTGAACAAGCCAACACATGGATGGCCAAGCAAGAGGTACTGTGGAACTGGAAAATTATAAAATAGTTACTTCCATGTTGTATGTATTTTAGATCCTCCTGCCAGCAGGAACTCGCGAAGAAGCCTCATTGGCTTATCAAAGCCGCAAGCTAACCGAAGTCAGTCTCTTAGATTCATATTTAACGTCCATGATTATGAATTGTCAATTGTCAACAACTCTGTAACTGGACGACATATACATTAATCTGGGAGTGACTCGAACTGGGGATCTTATGATTGGAAGGCACCGGCGATAACCACTGAGCTAACACTCCAACACTTGAGAATGTTCTTCCTTAATGTGGGGATTTTCTTGTATAGAATTTAATTTTGATTTAACATAATTCAAGTACTACAAGGAGAAGAGGAGGGGGGGGGGGGTTGGGGAATAAGTGACGGAGGAGGGGTAGGATTTGTCAGCGTGCACATTTATGAATAAAAGCATTGTTGAACTGATCTGCATAAGGTTGTTTTTCATTGTGTACCAGAAAGAAAATATTTGTCGTCAAAACAATTATAATCTCTGAGAAAACTGGATAAGTTGGCCCATAGTTTGCTCGGATGTTGTCATGTGGAAAATTTCTGTCTCCCATAAGAGTCCCAGGAAAAGCACTTTATTGAACAGGAACCAGTTAAGGTGAAAGGCACATTTATTGAGATTGCCAGATGTCAAATGTTATAAGCAATGTTATCAAAGTGTGAACCTGCTATTGAGAAGAAGGTTGATTTCTTGATATAACAAGTAAACTACAAAACCTTTTTAGTTTATCATGCAAGCAACTAGTTGAATGATGAATCAGTTGCAAGAAGTGCAGTATGATTCAAAATTGTATCGCTTTGTTGGTCTGATACAAGTTTTATCTTATGAGTAATACCTGTAAGACATATATGTTATCCTCCAGATTTGTGGCCAGTAACACTATCAGAAGAATTATTTCATATTTATACCTTTATCTAATGAGCCATTATCTTTCCATTTATGTACGTTATAAATTATCGTCCACAAAGTTAGTTATTGAGTTAAGCCTAATTTATTGATTGCATGGCAAGCTCACAGTTGAATTCTCTTCCTTTTACAGGCATTCCTACAAAATGAGGACCTTGGAGATTCCATCGATCAAGTGGAGGCCCTCATCAAGAAACAGGAAAATTTCCAGAAGACTCTAAATGCCCAAGAAGACAAAATCAAGGTGAGCTTGTAAACACTGTTTGAATGTCTTTGATGCATTTTTTGTTTGATATATACTCCTGTGTAGCTGTGTAGTTAAATTTACAGTAGTGAGGGAGGGGTGAGGGTTAGAGAGAGATGAGGAGGAGGAGGAGGAGGAGGAGGAGGAGGAGGAGAGGAAAGTTGTAATCCAAATTTCATACAGATATATTACTGTACCCTCACTGCT
>JAIPMN010000006.1:0-51408 GCA_020650975.1 Apostichopus californicus | reverse complement strand
GGAGGAGGAGGAGGAGGAGGAGGAGGAGGAGGAGAGGGAAGTTGATGGTCCTAATTCCATACAGAGATATTACTCTACCCTCACTCCTATCATCTTCAATACAAAACATTGCATGTAAAAGGTTAAAGGGTTGAAGTTTTAATGTTGAGATCTTGTTGCTGATTGAAGGTAAGGTGTGATACCTACATCAAGATATCTTATAACCAAATGATAATACAATTTTTCGAATTATGTTCTCTCTGCAAAAAAGGAATAATTCTGTTTCTTTATCAACATTTTATATGGAAAAAACAATCATTTTTAATATATTTTCAAGATTTTCACCAACTTGGACGATTTTTTTTTTGGAGCCAATCAGTATGTTGCACTTTGTTTTGGTGCTTCATTTAGTTTGGGGTTATAAATTTTTATTGCAAAAAGGCCTAACATTAACTTGAAAGTGATATTTGCTCAATTTTTAGGCTCTGGATGAATTTGCCACAAAACTGATCGAGAATGACCACTATGCGTCTCCAGATGTGGAACAGCGTAGGGATGCAGTAAGTATTACTTAATGAAGAAACAAAGGACATGCTTTGATCGTTCAATTCATCAAATAGTTTTACAACCATAATTTACTTACGTCAGAGAGGGGGGGTGGGGGGGGGACTGGAATCGGTTTAAATGTGAATATTTTGAAAGATTGGCTGTTAGAAGTTCAAAAGGTTTTTTCTTCTGGTTGTCTTCATTCCAGGAAATTTTCTCTTGGGTTGTAAGATATAAACTTGCTGAGAACGTAGTTTTCACAGATCCACAAGAAATCGCTCTTTGCTATTCATTCACACTTGTCTCATATCGACAAAGTTTTCTCTCTTGGTCGTAATTGGACACGATTGTGTGACGAATACACCAGCGAAAGCTCTCTCATTTCAGAGAAGAAAAATTTTGAAGCTAGAAAAAGAGTTATTTTTGAGGTTCTTCTTCTCATGATGCTTAATCTTACTTTTGTTTCCAGCTGCTCGACCGGCGCCATGCCCTCATCGATAGGTCAGATAATCGCAGCAAACTGTTGGAGGACTCGCTGCGCTACCAGAAATTTGACCGGGACGCAGACGAAGTCGAGTCCTGGATCCGGGATAAACTGAAGATCACCATGGATGAGTCGTACAAGGTGAGCAAAACGACTTCTCTGTGCCTGCTCATACTGCTGCTAAGCATAGTCAACTTAACAAAAGCAACAGCTTTCAACTTTTCTTCCTTAAAATAATAATAATTTTTTTTTAAGCAAACGCTGCCAACAATTTCTTTTACATTCCTTAACGAAGGCAATAAATTAGTAGACCTAACTGAAAGATGTTACATAATATTGTGTTAAAAAGAGCATCCTGAGGTCTGTCTGAAATTTACTCTCTGACTCTTTGGGTACTTTCTTTAAATACTCAATATTATGATTTTCAAATTGATTTGTTTCATGATACCCAGACAATTCAAAGAACTTGATTTGTTTCTGTGTATTTGCTCACTTTTCCTTGGGAATATCATTATATATGATAGACAGAATAAACTTTAACAGGAAATTGAAGAATGGGAAGAAATGCACCTGTCAAATGTATAAATCCTTTATCAAACTATTTGCACATTATATGCCCTGCAATTAACCGTCATGCAAAACTTTCATCACTTGGAAATGATAAGCGCAATTTTGCAAGAATTTCTTGGCAGAGAAAAGCTTGAAAAATTGTTAAGAATAAAGAGCTGAAGAAGAAGAAAAACCAGGTGTTGGCCAGTTGCTAGCTAGTATTTGGAAGCTCCTTTTGCCCTCTTTTTTTGGTGATTTCCCTATTTTTTGCTTTTAATATTGATTTTATAGTCTATTCTTGTCATGAATTGCTTTCTATAAGTAATGTTTTTCTTGCAGAAAATAGAGGCAGTCTGTCGTCCATTAAATGCACATTCAACCATTCATTTAATTACCTTTATGCTCAGATAGATGTGTCTTTTGTTTTATTGTCCTACATGAGTATTTCGCACCCTGTTATAGTGGTCCGTCCCTGTCCTCTTCCACAATTTCAGTTCCTCCCGTTTTATTTACGTCTCAAGGCCCCCCCCCCCAACCCCATTCCTCTCAATGTCATTTTATCCTTGTTCTCCTTCCTTAATTCAAATTTTAATTTGTCTCATCTGTAGTTATTTGATAATTTGAAATTGAAAAAGAGAAAAAAAACCAAAGGCTAACTAAGAGTGACATGTTTGTGAATAGGTGTGCTGGATGATGCTGTGGGATTCTCCACCTTTTATTCAGGGCCAATGGTAGGGAGGGTCCAACAACTTTGCTACGCAAAGAATTTTTGTACGAATGCCGAAATTAACATATTTTTGTTTATTCATTTGTTTTAATTTAAGGGGCTGACGCTAGTAGTATTTTCACTATATCACAAAATCATGGGTTTTTCCCTAAATCACTAACTTCACATTAATGTACAAACTCCTAATATTAAAGCACTGTTGAAATAATGTCATTTGTAACTCATACGCTAACTGTAACACTTGTGAAATTTAAAAAAAAGTTTTATTAACCCATCCCTCCCTTCCCCCCACCCCCCTTTACCCTCTTTTCCAACCCACCTTTTCTCCTCATCTGGGAATCAGATCCAGGCAATAAAATATGGTACTTTTTTTTTTGTTCGTTGTTTAACTCGATGATAATTTTGCCCACCATTTAGATGACTAGACGGAATGAAAGCGGTCGGCTCAGCTTGATAGTGGTAAAGCAAAATATCATTCATGGCCAGTCAGTCATGCCAATTGAATGCTGCCATATCATGAATATGCATATATTTTATTCTTTAGTTTTTACATTATTTTTTTTTGCTCTGAAGGAAAGTGCCATTTTATCTTAGAATGATTGATTTTCCATAGTAGATAGAATCAGATATTTTCATGTTTCATCTGTAGATTTTTTTGGAAAAATTTTGTCCTTATATTCTTTCTGCTGCATGTTTATTTAATTGAGTTTATTTATTTTTTTGCTTGGTGGTGGGGACACTAATGTCACAAAATTTGAATATCACTTATATTTCTCTCTACAAGTTCTGAACTAGGGTGTGGAAATGTCTCAGTTTTTATATCGGCAAAACTAGAAATTTGAGCTAACCAAAGCCGCGATAAGCCTCCACATGCCAGTTCTATTGGTAGATCTGTCCTAAATCTTACTCTTATCGACCTTCCAAAGTTAGTATTTTATTCTTCACTGCCAGATCAGCTTCTAGTGGTTGACTATTGCAAAATGTCCGATATATCAGATACACTGCTTTCAAAGTAGATTCTGGGGCTGTGTTTCTCTCTGAACTTTAGTTAAAAAGCTTTGATAAACTGCATAAAGTTTGATTGATTTAGATATATGCAAATTTCTCAATAACTAGCAATGACCATGAATTTAGCTGTTAAAAAATGATACTGAGTAATTTTCTTTTTGCTTTTATCGTATACATTTATCATGAAATGTTTGCCACCATTTTTTTTTTTTCAATGCTGTCACACTATACTCCCTGTTTCATCTGTTGTTTTTTTCCTTAATCAACTAATATTTGTTGTGTCGTTCCTTAAAATCTCTCTCTCTCTCTCTTCATACACATCTTATTTGATGAACCTTTAATTAATATTTGATCAAATGATTTGAGAATCAAATCTCATCTGATATGCAATAACATAATTTTGCTTTGTTCTTGATCAATCAATCGACCAATCAGGTACTTAAGTCTTGTATTATATTTCGTTAATAATTTTGGGTTAGAGAGTATGCCAGTCTTGGTTTTATATTATGCGTAGAATCACTCATTCGTGATCTGATCAGAGTAAAAAGATATTTCCGTTTTAACTTATTCAAGAATTTACAATATTAAACATTAACATTACAAGACCTTATCAAAAGTGTTAAAGACTTGTTCAAGCTATTTATCAATAATGTGTTTGATATTTTTTTGTCAAATACATTTTTTTGAGTTTTGACTCATTAAATTTGACAGCTCCTAAGGAACCTTTTTATCTAAGGTTGTGTTGCTAGGATACCAGTTAAGTGACTCTAATTACCAAATTTCAGTTTACACTAGCCATATGCTGCATTGGTCATAGACTTGAAGTGTTTTATAATTCAATTTATCTTGAATAATGTTTTTCTTCCCCCGTCCTTGGCCTTTGCAATGAAATTATCGTCGGTTACACTAGATCACACATCTAGTTTCGACTATAGTCTTAACAAACTTGCTCATGTCATATGACATCCACTGCTAGCCAGAATCGCTCTTAATTGTTCGTTTGGATTCCAAGCGTCTCAGTGGTAGCATGGTTTACTAACAACGTGTTCCATCTAGGTGCATGTAATATATTTAAGTCTATCATATCAGGGTTATATTTAGAGTTTTGAGATTTACTTAAAATTGCAACTGGTGCAAGTATGATCATGTAGACAAGAACCTCCTCACATATTTCCTCCATACGAACATTTCGGTGCTTTATTCGCCATGAATAGTATATATTCGCAGCCTCGTTCATTTTGTCAACTACTGTGAAATACTTTCTCATCAGTGATAACCGGTATTCTTCAATTTATTAAAAATTAATAACTGTAGAAGATCAGTGCATGGATTGATGGTAGTTCACACAAGGTAGTTTTTAGTTATAGTTTTTAATTCACCACAAACTATCAGTGATATCCTTTAGATTTAGCCTTTATAATTCTGCTCGCTTTACATTATTTTAAAGATTTGTAATTAGCGTATCAGTTTATTAATGAATGATTGGATAAAAGAACGAGGTGGTGTTACCATAAGATTAAACCACATGTTCTATAATGCATGTTCGAAGTTCTTTCGAGCTGGACTCGAAAGGACGTTATATGATAATATGTCCCAACTGGGTGCAATCCTGGGTGGTGCTACGGGAAGATATTCTACAGCCTAGAGCAGCGGTCTGCAAACTTTTAGGCCTGAGACAGTCGTGAGGATTAAGCCACGATCCACCAGAACCCCCATCCCTCACCACCATTATCAGAATGCTGTGACTAGTTCCTTGATGTTACAAAAAAACAAAAAAAAATCAATTTTGTTGGCAAGCTCTAAAAATTGTTGATAAATTTTGATGTCTGGAAAAATGTTGGTGACCTGCAACAAAAAAAATTTTGAACTCACTTTTGGGTCGTGCCACAAAGTTTGCTGACCGTAGGGTTAGAGGAAATAGTTTAGTTATAGTATATTTTCATTTTATTAGTTAGCTTTGTTAATCCTCCTTATCAGCACTGTAGTCTGATTTGATAATCCAAAAGTGGACTAAGAACTTTCATATCTTATCAACTTCAGTATTAGCTGAATCTCATTCAGGAGATATATAAATATATTAGTTATAAAGCCCAAGTTGGTGGAGATGTTGAGATATTATTCCAACGATGCCGTAGGCTTTGATGTGACTGTATCAGAAGTTTATTCTTGTCAATTGTTCCAATTCTTGTTCTTCTCGGTTTATGCCGAAAGATTTTTTGGAATATTCTGAACATGGACAAAAGTGGTAAAAGTAATGATAAAATATGTTTTAAAATGAATCCTCAGGATCACCTCTTGTTTGTCGCACTTAAAGGTGCAAATGTTATAAGCTTTTTTTGACTTTGACATGAATAAACTAGTATTTTGTCTCCAGAGTGTGTCAAATTTTGAGAAGTTCAAAATGTAACTATATATAAAAACATTGACTTTAGTAGTCATGTTTCGTAGTCAAGTAGTCAAGTTTAGTAGTCAAGACAGGTGTAGCTAAGAAAGATGGGGCTTTTTTTGAGGATAGAAAAAAAAAATGTTTTATGTGAGAACATTTCTGGATGTTTCTTGATTCATCGTCTTCAGCTTAGTATTTTTGTTTTATGGAAAATATTTACATAATTTATACAATATTATATACAAACATATATGCCTTGACTTTACACTTGACTTGTGTCTGTCCCGTTTAGGATCCTACCAATCTACAGGGTAAGAGACAGAAGCAGAGAGCGTTCGAGGATGAGGTCAACGCCAACCAGGAACGACTGGACAAGGTGAAGGGGAGTGGCGAGGACATGATGTCTGACGAACACTACGCATCTCCAGAGATAAAGAGGCGAATCGAGGAACTTCTCAACCTCTGGGCTCAGCTCCTGCAAGAAATGGAGAAGAAAGGTAAAGCCAGAATAATAATATAAATAACAAAAAAAAATTGTCTTTGTTGTTGAAGGGGAGGAAGTGTATGTTAGGGAACAAGGTTAGGATATGGTAGTTTCAAGTAATTGTAGGTTTTGTTTTCTTGTGAATTGTTAACATAGCTTACAGTCTGTTTTGCTTGATAGGATAGGGATAGGCATTATGTAAGGTTAGCTTATGGTTGGTCATATTTTAAAACTTTATCTATTGTACTTGTACCTTTTTATATATCATGTAAAGAAATGGAAATATTGGTTTGGTCATATTTGAATGGGATAGATTTAGTTTAATTCAGAAATTTTGAGTCTGCTTACAAAAGGCAGTGAAATTGTTGTTGGAACAATGACTTGAATTTTTGGTGAGAAGGAGGGAGTAGGCAAAGGTATAGTACCAAGAATGTGACCGTGGGTTGTGTTCGTTAGAAAAGTCTGCTGGGTAATCAGCTCTTCGATATGAGCATATCTGTCGGTTGAAATATTTTCGTTGTCAGCATGCAGTCTAGAGACCTCACTTAAAAATTTTTCCTTTCGTTAATCATTTGTAATAGCTACCCGCCTCGGTGAAGCTGACAAAGGTCTTCAGTTTGCTCGTAACGTGGACACAGTCGACATATGGCTGTCCGAGATCGACGGACAACTGGCATCTGAGGACATTGGCAAGGTAGAGTTTCTCATTAGTCTTCACTTCACAGTTAGTTTGCACCCAATTTAAGGAAAGTTGTAACATCGAACTGTGGTTAAACACAAATAACAAAAGAAAAGTTACTTCCAATGTTTTATGGTGACACCTAAATTGGATACAGCATGTTATCTGTTTGCAAAAGAGGGAAGAAAACCAAATTTCTAAGGTGCCATTAGTCTTATGAGGTTTTTTTTTTTGGGGGGGGGGTATTTGTGGTGTGATGGTAAGTTGTGTAGTGGTGGGAAGGTGGTACAATACCCAAGCTGTTAATCTGTTGGCAGTAGCATTAGTTAGTTTGGAACTTAATCTAATGATTTCAGCTCTTTGAGTTGGCCTCCATGATTTAAGTTGATGAAACAAGATTCTCATCACGAACAAGACTTGTTATATGCTGTTTTAAACTGAAACTCGCCAACCAGATTGCAGTCTGTCGCATAAAGAAGCATGATTATGATAACAATGCTTGACATATACAATTTTTAGTCAGATTTTTTAAAATTAATTTTGACATAACAGGATCTGAGTAGTGTTGAGAACTTGAAGAAGAAATTCCAGAAGGTGGAAGAGGAGATAATGGCCAAAGAAGAAGTAATCCAGATGACCCAGGCGACCTCTCTGGAGTACGCAGTGGCAGATCACTTTGACAAGGACGCCATCGCCGAAAAGGAAAAAGTTGTGGTTCAGAAGTATGAAGCTCTTAGGGTGAGCTTGAACATATTTGAAAGAATAGTAGTAAAATTACTATTTAATGAGTTGTCTCCTCATATGATTTAACAGAGTATATATAGAAAAGGATGAATTAAGGATTGTCTTTCCCCAGTTGCAATACCATGGCAATCTCTGATATATCAGATTATGATGGGCTATTTCTAACTTCTCCAAGGCTTCTTTTTTATTTCAAATAGTAGCAACAAAATTAGTTCAGGACACTTGAATTGTTTTGCATCAAAGGTTATTAGGATATTGCCTCTGTAACATGATTACTGAAAAGTCAGTTTTTGTAAGAGGGCACCAACAAAGGAAGTGCAATGACCATTGTCTATTGGCCTCCACTCTCCTTTGTCCTCCACCCTCCTTTGGCCTCCTCCCTCCCTGGCCTCCACCCTCCTTGGCCTCCACTCTCATTAGCGTCCATCCTCCTAGGTCTCCACCCTCCTTTGGCCTCCACCCTCCTTGGCCTCCACCCTCCTTGGCCTCCACCCTCCTTGGCCTCCACCCTCCTTGGCATCCATCCTCCTAGGCCTCCACCCTCCTTTGGCCTCCACCCTCCTTTGGCCTCCACCCTCCTTTGGCCTCCTCCCTCCTTGGCGTCCATCCTCCTTGGCCTCCACCCTCCTTGGCTTCCTCCCTCCTTGGCCTCCACCCTCCTTGGCATCCTCCCTCTCTAGCCTCCACCCTCCTTGGCCTCCTCCCTCCTTGGCCTCCACCCTCCTTGGCATCCTCCCTCCTTGGCCTCCACCCTCATTGGCGTCCATCCTCCTAGGCCTCCACCTTTCTTTGGCCTCCACCCTCCCTGGCCTCCTCCCACCCTGGCCTCCACCCTTCTTGGATTCCACCCTCCTTTGGCCTCCATCCTCCTTTGGCCTCCACCCTCCTTGGACTCAACCCTCCTTGGACTCCATCCTCCTTTGGCCTCCATCCTCCTTTGGACTCCACCCTCCTTGGCCTCCACCCTCCTTTGGCCTCCATCCTCCTTTGGCCTCCTACCCAGCTGATGATGACTAAGTATATTTATTTTTTCCGACAGGCTCCTCTGGAGGCTCGTAAGAAGAAGCTGGAAGACGCTCACCGCCTCCATGAATTTCTCCATGACTGTGACGACGAAGAGGCCTGGATCAGAGAGAAAGAACCAATCGCTTCCTCTACCAACCTTGGCAAGGATCTCTTTGGGGTCCAGAACCTGATGAAGAAACACCAGGTGTTGCAGGCTGAGATCAAAGGTCATGAACCTCGTATCACCGCTGTTCGAAAGCTGGGAGAGGAGATGATGCTCGAAGGTAATTGCATCGGTTGTCATAGCAATTAGTTTTCATTCTCACATGGTTTGTCAAAGATCTGAAATAGGATATTTTCAAGCAGCGGTATGTTACATTTTGATCGCCAGAGAGGATTGCTATAAAGAGGTAGAGGAGCTACTTGTCTCTCTTTCAAATTTTGTGTTTTTTTTATTTTTGCTTGTGGGTGGGGGGAGTTGGGGGGGGGAGTAGTTAATATATTAACTGAGCACTTAATCATTTTGTTGAAAATTACTACCAATATTTACAAAAAGATCTTAAAAATGTTGCCAGTACCGTAATGTTTCCATAATGGATAACAAATCAGATCTTTTTTAGAAGCACTGGACATTTTCAAAAGATGTTCTCTCATGGTATGAGAACTCACGATCGATACAAAACATCCGATGCTTGTGCTTGCAATGCTGATCATTCTGATGAAGGAAAAATGCTTTTTAAAAGTTTGTTTCAGTTAAACTTAAGGTTAAAATATATTACCAAGCTGTAAATGACGAATGTATGTTTGAAATACAAAGATTGTGACGTGAAAAAGTCATGTTAACTCGTCAGAAATTAAAACAAATTCTGTTGATGGAATGCTCATCAATGACACCTTTCATGTGGAGGTAGGGAGATAAAGAGTAGTAACTGGTACTAAGAAGTTACAGTCTTTCAAGCTTTGGATTATTAGCTAAAACTTACAAAGTTACTCAGATTGTAATTGGTTGTTAACTCTAGTATCTACTTCCATAGGTCACTTCGCCAAGGACGAAATTGAAAATCGTCTTACCAACCTGGACGACAAGTGGAATAACTTGAAGGTAAGTCCACATCAGTCTCGTAGAGTTTCATCTTCAAGGAGCAATGGTCTTTTCGATCATTCAGTTTCCTTTTAGAGTCATGGAGACTGGATTTGTCTGACCTCTTCTAGAATTCCTTTAAAGACAAATACATGTCAACTTTTGAAAGAGTTAAGGAATGATTTGTTTTTCGGCGATAAGGATTAGGAAGTCGATGAACAAGATTAAGTCAAAGATTAAGAATTGTCAGATCAGAGGTAGAGATGGATATGAATAAAAACCAAAAAAAAAAACCAATAAACAAAACAAAACTAAAAACCCAGATTTGCAAATGTTTAATTTTTAATGTGATTAATGTAATTTTTAAATGTTTAAAGGAACCTCTTTAGAACAAGAAAATGAATTCATAAGAATGCAAATTATTCTTATTATTTTTTTTATTATTATTATTATTAAATGATTTTCTCCAACATTTTTCTTTTCCAACCCTTCTTCATCCTAGGACAAAGCTGATCAGAGAGAACATGACTTGGACGATTCTCTGGAAGCTCAGCAGTATTTCGCAGATGCTGACGAAGGCCAGGATTGGCTGAAGAGTAAGGAACCAATCATCTGCAGTGAAGACTACGGTAAAGATGAGGACAGCGCTGAGGTAAGTTATGCACCCTGTTGTTATGCCCCATGGAAGGGGTGGAGGGGGAGGGGGTAGCCGTTTATCTATGTACAAAGGGTAGGTGTGAAGGGGGAGGGGGGGGAGGGGCGGATAATGAGAAGTTACAAAACGGTAATGCTACATTGTGAACTGACCTCTCTGTGCAATAATACAATTTAAGAAATCCTCAACTCCAAGTTTTAGAATCACACTTTTTAGAAATTCCTTCATTTACAGAGCTGCACTTTTTACCCAAAATGGAGTTTTAGAACCCTTGTCATAATCATCTGAAGTATTTTAATATTCAATATTGATATCTTTAGTATACTTTAATATTTTCAAATTTGACCTCTAACTAATCACTGTAATTATATGTTTACTTTATGTACTTCTTATCCTATTTATAAATTTATATTTATACTGGAATAAATAAAATTGAAAAAAATTGAAATTGAAAGTCTTTTCCTTCAAGACTCTTACCAGTATACTAGAACTGTTGAGAGAGAGTATCGAATGCATTTTGATGTGGACACTTTAAAGGTGATGAATACCTTGAGAAACTGATTATTTCTATGCTGTGCAGTTGAGGTAAATGTGTGCAACTTGTGTGCAATTAAAAAATATATACTTCTTGAGAAGCAAGGCTTTTGTCTGGAATTTAATTTTTTTCAACTTTTTCCAATATCTCAACTTTTTTTTCATATTTTTTTTAAAGTCTTTTTTTAGGATTCTTTTTGTAGTCATATTGTTTTGTTTTGCATAGGGAAAGTATGATATTTAAACACTTTTTGTTTTGCTTTGATTTTCTTGTCTGCAGTCCCTGCTCATGAAGCACGATGCTTTAATGTCTGACTTGGAGGCTTACAAACCAACCATTGATCAGCTCCGTAACCAGGCTGAAGAGTGCAAGGTATGGTAAACAGGGAGTATGGGGGGAGGGGGGGGGTGGGCGACATGACGAGTGGGTTGAGGGGGGATCAGAATTTTATAGTTTGTGACTGAGATAGGTGCATGATATTGGACAAAGTATTCAATGAACTTATACGACTTAAACAGACACTCAACTGCACCCTGTCTTACCAATATCTTCTTCACCCTGTGGCACCAACATCTTCACCCTTTGGTACCAACATTTCGGGTCAACAGACAAGTTGCATGAGCTGTTTTTTTTTCTTTCTCGTAAACTTCTCGCAAGTTTTCTGACGTGTACTGCACAGTGGTGTGGTCCTTTAAATAAATTTTTCTGCTGTGTCCTCCTTTCATGACGTGATGACATTTTCATCCAGATGACACTCTCTATAGCCTGTGTGGCATGAAATAACATTGTCCTTTTGTTACTGTTCATGAAATAACATTATCCTTTTGTTTCCGTTAAGTTTATCTAGACTGCTCTTATCTAGACCGTTCTTAACTAGTTTAATATCCTCTTTCAGACATAATTTCTCCTCAACTTACTTTTTATTTTGGCCCATGATGCAACATTCCTTCTTGTGTTTTCCTTTCCTGTTTTACTTTGCCAGGTACAATTTTTGTTTTTCAAAATTGAGCTTTTTGTTTTCATTCTGTTTTTTTACTGAATGTTTGTGTCTTAAAATGGACCTTTCCCCATTTTTAACATGGCCGATGGAAGGACTGGAGAAGGACGGCCTTTTGGCCAATGAATCAGTTTTGTTCCACGTAAAATCTCGCAGCATGTGGTTTATTCAGATATTCAAAATTAACTTGTACCTATTTAGCATGATCATTTTTCGAGCTTGACATTGTTTTGCTTTTCAAAAGTTTGGTACAGACAAAAACATATTTCTCTCTCCATAGAGAGTAAAAATTTGAAATTTAATTAGTCTGATATAGGCTTGCATATCTAACACCAAATTTGAACAGAATGTGAAAGGAAAAAAATTGTTTTTTATCTTCTTCAATAAAATTTCTGCAATAACCTGCTACATTCAAAGATGTCACCAGCAAACCTCTAGAGGAACGAAAATATTTTAAATTTCAACCTCCATTTTCTTTTTCCCATTCTTATGATTTTCTTTCATTGTTTTTTCCTTTTCTTCACTCACCCCTGAATTTGTTTTTGCTTTTGAGGGCAAAATGCCCACAAATTTTACATTTTCTCTTTAAAAAACCATGTTTCTCTTCCAGTATGACCCTCTACTTGCAAAGAGTACTAGGGCAGGTGATAACGTAAGTCTAAACCCGCACGTTTATCCCCAAGCATCATGGTACTATGGCAACCACCTATTAACGTCTCATCTCTCTTCATCTCTTAACCTTCTTTAATTTCATATTCCTTTCATAGTTCTACTTTCCTCTAAGAAAACAAAACAAATATGGACCGGATATGAAAATATGTGCCTGTGATTTCAATCCAGGCGGTAACAAATCTTGTATTTTTTGAATATCAATAACAAATAATGTAATATTCAACCATGCCTGGTTGATAATATGAAACATGAAAATGGTGAAATGGGATAAACCATGGGTGAAAGGATACTAATACATGAACTTGAAATGAAGTTAAAAACATGAGTCGTAGTTTGGGAAACCAAGGCTAAGACTTCTTTGTGAATATTGTTGGGAATGAAGGGCATGAAAATGTTGATAAAGAGAAGTTATAAAGGCAATATATTCTGGGGAGATGGCTATATCAGATTGCTAGTTGAAAGTAAAACATATGAAAATGGATTGACCAAGGGCTAGGGAAATCTAGCAAATGTGTTAAAATAAGTTGAAGAAATTCTCAGTATAAGTTTTGATAAGATAAGACATAACTCCAGAAAATTTTGTTGAAAGAGTGAATATCATTGAATATTCATTTGTAATGAAAACTTCATGAAGAAGGAAGAAAATTATATTGGAGAA
This sequence comes from Apostichopus californicus, assembly GCA_020650975.1. Taxonomy (NCBI): domain Eukaryota; kingdom Metazoa; phylum Echinodermata; class Holothuroidea; order Aspidochirotida; family Stichopodidae; genus Apostichopus; species Apostichopus californicus. The sequence continues at coordinate 38,219 of JAIPMN010000006.1, read as the reverse complement.
ACAAATTGTTGAATATTCAGTTGAATAAATAGGAGAGAACGTGTTCAAAGGAATTCCTCTTAGTGAATTCCATTGCAAAGATATGAGATGGTGCTATCAGGAGGGGGGGGGGGCTAGGGGGGATTGGGGTGTATGAAGGTATTAATACCGGGGGTGAGAGGATTCTAAAAAATGTAACTAAACTCAAATGACAACAAATTGACATATATAGATCAATACTTCATTTCAAATGTGAAAACTGGCAATATAAGGAGGTGCAATAACTGCAATATAGGTTATTCCTGAATATTCATTATGCTAATGACTATAATACTAACACTTTAATCATTTGTTTCAAAGGTAATCTGATATGCTTAACAATCCCAAATATTTTTTTTCTGCTGATCATGGTACAGTTAGTAACAAATAGTAATATTCATGTACAAATCATTGAAATTTGGGGGAAAGTAACAAATGTTAAGAAAAGGCTTCATTTTGTTGGTTTAAGTATTGGAAACTAAAATCTGCTGTTTGCCCTTTGGCCTCCAGTTCCTAACCATTTCACTACACCTATCAAGTATTATTTGAATAAGATCGGAGTTGACACGAAAACAGAGGCACCCCTGCAAGTATATCACATGAATCTTTCTTTAGTATTCGATTTCATTAGTCGGTAGCTTAGGTCAAAATGCTCCCAAACGGGGCAAGATTTGTCTTAGCTGTTTGGGGGAGGTGTTCTTACTATAAACTAAAAAAACTATAAACTAAAGATGACAGTAGGGTTGGTGTCTCCTTTAAGAATTCCTTGTAAGGCAAGCATTGCACTTCCCCTGGACAAAGTTGCGATATAATATCATAATTATATTTTAATTTCTTCGCATTCTTAGAGGGTGCCACTAACCTTGCACCTTAGTTTATATATATTATAAAATATGCTTTAGTTCAGTTAAAAAAATAAATATAACAAATATCTTCACAAGTAGAAAAATTCATAGTTGTTAACAAATCTCATACTAAAGCCATATTGCCTAAATGCTTCCTCATACTGACTGATAGTGCTATGCAAAAGAACGAAAATTCAACTTTAGCCTTTTAGTGATGCACTTGAAAGATCTATATTAACATATAACTTGGTAGAGTAAAATGATGCTTGTAAATAGCCTAAATATAAGAATGAGCTCCAGTTGTTCCAGAAATGCCAGAAGCAACTCTTTAGCTAATATAATTATTGGTTTTGCTCTCTGAGAATACATACATATGTATATACATACATGCACACAGCCAGACATACATACAGTGACACACATACATGTACACAGACAAACATACATTCATACACCCATACATACAGACAGAACACTTAAATGCAACAGCATAGTAAATATAGTTGCTATGTCAACTTAATCTGCAAATGGCTTCATTTATGGATACCTAACAGACAGACATTTGTGAAGATTGACTAACTTAAAAAAGTTCATTCACATCCCTTTCAATGGTACATTTTTGTATTCATTTCGATAAACGTTACCACTGGTGCTCTTAAAATCCTCAGTACAAAACATCACATTAGTTTAATTCAATTTCCTTTATATCGCTGCCACCCATTTCCCATCCCCCTCCTCCCTTCGGCTTAAAAAAAACAATTAACCCAAATTTTGTATCGCAGAAGTAAAATTCAGTTTGAAAGACTTAGTATAATTCTATTCTAGTTGCAAATCCGGATACAATTTGGGTATAATGTCATCCAAATAGATACGTTTCTCCCTTCACAAACATCCTGTCATAGTTTATCAGCGTCACCTAGATTTTAGAAGGGTTAGGTTTAGTAAAACATGGTTTGAGGAAGGCAAGTATTTTTTTTTATTAATATATATATGAATCGTAACTTTACTTTGTTTTTACATGCTCAATTTTACTCTTTGCACTGTCATCAGTATTCAGGGTTTCAACACTCCAAAAGAGTCTGTGAAAAAGTCACAGAAGTGTCAGATTAATGACTGGAATTTTCTAGCAAAATTTCCCGAAATTTTTGTTAAAAAAGTTAGAAGCCCTGAATATTGAGCTCTTTCAACTTGACGATGTACGACTCGGAACATTCTTGTGCATTTTTGATGGATTATTCTATACACTTGGACTGCTCAATTGTTTAATATGAAGTATTACAGCATGCTGTTAGGTACTAGTTACTGACTGACAATCAATAATCACCACATTGACTCGATAATTAATTCAATATCTAGGCGAAAGAGCACATACTTTGTAGAAATTAGCTTGCATTATTTATTTAGAAGCCGAATGACATGCCATCTGTTATGATGGATGCGTGCGTTTATTATTCATGTAGAGTCCAAAAGAAAAAGCACATATACTTGTAGAAATAGCTTCATATTTGAAGCAAAACGACAATGAAAGAAATCTCGGGGTAGACGAGATTATAAAATTAGTAAGTACGGGGTGACTTAAGATAAGTTATTTCATATGAAACAGTTTATAGTTGTTGTCTGTAAGTACGGGATGACTGAAGATAAAAAAACTTGATCTTGATTTATAACAATGCTTGAAAAGAGCAGGTTTCATATTTGAATTTTCTGTAATACTTTGTTCCTTTGCTAAGAATGCTATCATGATGAAGATGTCCGTTGTCAAATTTGGGAATAAAATTATATGTAGGAACATTACAAATATCTAACATGTTTGGAGTCAAATATTATGAAACCACAAAGGTTTACAAGATTATATGTTAAAAAGTTTTGCATTCTTGATAAAAGTTTTTTATCTTAGGTCATCCTCATATCAAGCATTGAAATGGTCTTACTATCGATATGACCTGAATTAGTCTGTTATTCTATAATTGATAACCTCTACTAGTAAACAGCTACCATTCACTCACCTTTGACCTGTCTTAATGGTGATTATGCTGTTTCCCACCTCATTTGCATACTGTCATCATGGTCCATCAGTAGAGGTCCATCTAACATTAGGGATGAAACCATCTCCATGAATTTGGCATAAAGTTACTTCCATGGAAGTTTACAAAAAGGAGGGAGGAAATATTAATACTTTATTGATGAAATGACCAAGAGTAATCCTACTGCTATTGTAAACAAATAAGACAAAAATGGAATTAATTCTCAGAAAAATTCTGGAAAGTTTGGAGGACTTGATTTGTCAGTCATTGGTAAACTTGATTTCATCCTGTAGACAACAAATTTGTCAAATGAACTTGATAAAATCTGATCAGAGATGCTTTCTGAGCAAGACAAGATAAATTGGAAAATTATTTGGAATCTTTTATAAGACTTAGGTATACCTATATTTGAGTATCTTTATCAACTATTGCTAAGAGCAGTGTTTTTTGATGAATTTAAGGTAAGGAAAGGCTAGTGTTTATGCTCTCCTTTTTAAAATGATGGTACACATGTTTAGTTTTGGAGGTTTTCACTTTAAATTTTATGATTTTTACAGCAACAGCAATTGCCCGTTAGTGATGATGTCAGCAAAGAGTTGGTGGTAGCTCTATACGATTACACAGAGAAGAGTCCTCGGGAAGTCTCCATGAAGAAGAATGACATCCTGGTACTGCTCAACAGTGCTAACAAGGTTAGTATCAAGTCAAGTAAGCTGACATGGTAACATGAAAACCATGGTTTCATAAACTCGATATGGATCAATAGTGTTTACAAGGTTAGTATGAAGTCATGTAAGCTGACATGGTAACATGAAAACCATGGTTTCATAAACTTGATATGGCTCAATAGTGTTTACAAGGTTAGTATGAAGTCATGTAAGCTGACATGGTAACATGAAAACCATGGTTTCATAAAATTGATATGGCTCAATAGTGTTTACAAGGTTAGTAAGTTGTGTAGGCTTACACGGTAGCATGAAAACCATGGTTTTAAAACTCGATATGGCTCAACAGTGCTAACAAGGTTAGTATGAAGTCATGTAAGCTGACATGGTAACATGAAAACCATGGTTTCATAAACTCGATATGGCTCAACAGTGCTAACAAGGTTAGTATGAAGTCATGTAAGCTGACATGGTAACATGAAAACCATGGTTTAATAAACTCAATATGGCTCAATAGTGCTAACAAGGTTAGTATCAAGTCATGTAGGCTGACATGGTAACAAGAAAACTATGGTTTCATAAACTCAATATGGCTCAATAGTGCTAACAAGGTTAGTATCAAGTTATGTAGGCTGACATGGTAACATGAAAACCATGGTTTCATAAATATGATATGGCTCAATAGTTTTTACAAGGTTAGTAAGTCATGTAAGCATACATGGTAACATGAAAACCATGGTTTCATAAACTGGATATGGCTCAACAGTGCTAACAAGGTTAGTATGAAGTCATGTAGGCTTACATGGTAACATGAAAACCATGGTTTCATAAACTGGATATGGCTCAACAGTACTAACAAGGTTAGTATGAAGTCACGTAGGCTTACATGGTAACATGAAAACCATGGTTTCATAAACTTGATATAGCTCAATAGTGTTTACAAGTTAGTAAGTCATGTAGCCTTACATGGTAACATGGAAACCGTGGTTTCATAATTTGTTACTGCTCAACAGGGCTAACAAGGGTAGTATGAAGACATGTAAGCATACTTGGCAACATGAAAACCGTGGTTTTCTAAAAAAATATATTCTGCTGTGCTAAGTACAAATTTGGCAACCACTGTAACATGTGCCATGGTTTGCAAGGCTGTGTGTCAATATACAGTCAGGAGTCTCGATGACAAAATAATTTTGTTGTGATATTGCTCAAAACTGATATGAAGCTTAGCAAGTTAGGGGATGCCTATATAGTAACATGAGAACCATGGTTTGGTGTAAATGTTTGTTAGTTCTGTCTTTTTGGATAGTAATGAGATTGCCCTGGTTTTGATTGTCAATGTAGCACAACGGACATGAAAGTCAGGGTCAGAAACATAATTTACATGAAGCCAGACACGGTTAAACATTTTACTTTATATATATATATAGAGAGAAGAGAGATATGTCAGTATACTTGTTTATATATGTATACTTATGTACTTATGTGAAATTTTAGATGAAGGCTGTCATCGGTAGATTTAACAAAAAGTGCCACATTTGGTGAAGTGGATCTGTATGATTATGTAAATGATGTTTACCTCTTTTTTCCTCTTTGACCAGGATTGGTGGAAGGTGGAGGTCCATGACCGTCAAGGATTCGTTCCGGCCGCTTACGTCAAGAAGCTGGATGCTGCCCAGTCTGCCTCTCAATCTAATCTGGTTGAGGAGCCGAGCAACATCCTGGCAAGACAAGACCAGCTGGAGAACCAGTGAGTTGCAGACACTAATAGAATCAGGCAATAGATTGTCTCTGCTGGATGGGGGGGGGGGGTTAAAATGGCATATGATCGGGGAAGTCAGGGGAAATTGAGAGTGGGAGAAGTGGGGGTGGGGGAGGTTGTGTGGGGAGAAGGAAAAGACCGGATTAGTTTGTTGTATTTAAATATATGAGTCGATTTTATCTTATTGTTATTTTCAATCCTGTGTCTGATATTTTGTATGCAGCACTTCTAGAATGCTGAGTCACTTTGTTAAACCCCCTGTACAGGTTTAACCCATGTACAGGTTTAACCTACTGTACTGGTTTAACCCATGTAAGGGTTTAACCCCCTGTACAGGTTTAACCCATGTAAGGGTTTAACTCCCTGTATGGATTTTTAATTGCTTGGACAACCTCTTAGTTTTCCTCTTGAAAATGCTGTGATTACTCTACCTCCCTGTTTTGAAAGAAAATAAACGAAAGGTGCATCGTTGACTCTCTAAAGAGCTGCCTTTTTTCCGTCAGGTACGACAAGTTGAAGGATGCTGGTGAGGATCGTCGCCAAAAGTTGGAGGAAGCGGTGAAACGCTACGCCCTCATCAGAGAAGCCAACGACCTCATTCAGTGGGTTAAGGACAAGGTCAGTGTAAATGTGCTTAGCTTCCATTTTAAGACTTTTCAAATACTTATGCCGTAATTGCATTGGGGTTGTCATGAGTAGTAACATAAGCTAGAATTTGAAATATGAATTAGTGCAAGAAGTTTATGAAAGATGGTGGTGGAAGGGATGTGGGGGGGGGGGGAGTGGGAGAGGTTGGTGAGGTATTTAGAATTTGAACTTTTGAAGCTTTGACATTACTGTATGACAACATTTATTCCGGGTAAGAATAGAGTGAAATTTCAAACAGTCGTGTATTATTCTACTACATTGCTTTGAATATTTTAACTCACAGGAAGCTGTTGCCAGAGCTGAAGAATTTGGTGATGACTTGGAGCAAGTGGAAGTGATGCAGAAGAAATTTGATGATTTCCAGAAGGTGATTATTATTATTACTTTATTCCCCTTAATAATAAAGTGAAGATATATATATATATATATATCTATCTATCTATATCTTGTAGCATTGTAAATTTCAGCTATGTAAATATTCAAACACCAAAAGTTGCTTTCAATGTCCAAAACTCGCAATTGATAGGTTGCTTACGATACTGAGTTTCATGAAAGCTACACCATTCAAGACCCAAGATAATTTGTGTCGTTTATGTCAATTTTGATTCAGTACAAATCAGCTCCTTTGTCTTCTATAGTAACTTGTAATGTAATAAGAATATTTAACATTTGGAGCAGCGAATGTCAGAGCCATAGAGCCTCCTTGTATAATAATACCTATATATGTAACTTATATCTATGTATATAGCTAAATCTAACATACACACTGGTTACTCATATCTTTTCTCTGAAGGACTTGAAAGCAAACGAAGGTCGTCTACTGGAAATCAACCGAACTCTGCAGGACGACATTAACGTTGAGCCAACGCCAGAGGCCCAGGCTGTGGTCGAGAAAATAGATGTAAGTTTCTTTAAAACTGAGGAGAAAATAATTCTTGTTTGTCTCGGAAAGAGCTGGAGAATGTTTGTTGTGCAGGAAGAAGTATCTATCTAGTTTTAAAACAAAATGTGTTGTTTCCTGTCTGTCTGTTGTGTCATAAGTACATATAAAAGTGTCATCTTTGTGGAAAAATGTAATGTTCCACGCTGGAATGTGAAAGTGTGGTCCTAACACAATGCCTCTAGCCTAATATATGCAGATATATTCATGAAATCATATTGTCAATTTAGTAGAATCTGCAAAATAAAACATGGGATCTGTTTTTATGTTAGACCGTTTGATGGAGAAAATCTGCCACAATCTTAAACAATTCAGTCTTCTCCCCGACAAAGGCAACTTCAAAAATTCAAATAGAAGAGGAAGGGAGAGATGCAATCCTTCCTGTCGTTATGACGATAAAAACATAACAGATATCAAGAGTAAGTGAAAGTGGTGAGATTGGTGAAGCTTTCGCAGTGTGTTTGTTTTCCCGAGACGTTTGGAATAGTTCAACTTTGACCTTGATATATCCTGTTCATAGGAACTAAACAACAGATGGACTGACTTGCAGAAGGCTGCCGATGATCGCTCCGAGAGCTTGGGTACCGCCCACGAAGTGCAACGTTTCTTCAGGTAAGGAACACATCTTGCAGTTGTTCAATCATCTTTGTCATTAATTGCCTCTGGAAGGAAATAAAATTCATGTTAATGCTGTTTTTTGAGTTTTTTGCAGTTGTTTTTGTAGTTTGGCATTATTCTCATGAGCCGTTTGGTTAATATTCACACGCAAATGAATAAAACGTTCTAAGAGATACATTGGTTACACCATTCAGTACTCTCGTGTTATTTACCATTGAATCCAATAAAAAAAAAATCATTCCTGCCCCACTGGTTAAATGTAACATTTTTCGTTTCCTTTTTATTTATTGAAATTTAATACTCCACTAGCTTATTCCAGGAACGGGTTTTGTTTGACCGATATGACAGATTATTTTGTCAATTTTCTTAACCTTTCACTGTGGAGTGTTATAACACAACACAGTCTGGCAAATCTATATATCTTCTGTTAATATCTTGAATTGTATATTTATCTCTGTGCAGGGATGCTGATGAAACAAAAGACTGGATCGATGAGAAGAACACTGCCCTCAATACCGACGATCTTGGTAACGATCTGCACAAAGTTCAGGCCTTGCAGCGCAAACACCAGGGCTTGGAGAGGGACTTGAATGCCCTCGAGAAACAGGTACGGTAACATTTTGGAATCGAGGGAGGATGTAGACTCCATGCAGGGTATTAGTTTTGTCGTGTAATTGCAGCACTTGGTCAGCGGTGACCTTTAACTTCCATTGTTGTTGGTTGACACAATGGTAGTAGGTATTAGTAGCAGTGCTTCCATATCACACAGCTGTATGGTTTTGTGCATTATTCTTGCAGTTAAAGAAACACCAACTTACTGTACAGTGATCTCAAATGCATAGGTCTGATACCAAGCACAGTGTCTAATGTAAACACACAGGTTCAAAATCAATTTTATGCTGCATAATACTGGTTGCGAGGTTTGATCTGTAATATAAACCCCGCTTACCTTGCGTATAGCACCAGCAGAATATTATTATAGAAGTAGCATCCCTTTAAAATAGCTGATTGTGTCGTCAAAATAACTTTCCTTGCCCCAGAATATATATGAACTGTAACTATATTGAACCATCATTTCTACAAGTAAACTTACAACTGCGTTCAACGTCAGTGTTATTTATTCATCTTTACTTTTGTTTTAAATCATCAGGTGCAAAACCTTGATGAGACTGCGGTCCGACTCTGTGAGACTCATCCAGATCAAGAGGAACCCATCAAGGCAAAGAAAGCTGAGATTGATGAAGCCTGGCACACCCTCCAGGACAGGGTGAGTTATCTCTGAGAAACTTCAGATGTGCTTGAAGGAAGGTTTGGATGAGTCTGTCTCTGGGGGAGGTGGAGGGGGGGGAGAGGGAGAGAGGAGTGGAGGAGGGGAGGGGGGAGAGGGAGAGAGGAATACAATGGGTTATTCTCTGAGTTGACTAGGGAATTGTATATTCATGGGAAGCTAGGATGAGTAAGAGCAATGTGGTGTGTTGATTTTAACAGTGTGTCTACGTTACAGGATGACTTGCTACTGAAATCTACTAGATTAAAACTTATTGATTAGAAGTTATTTGGAATGTTACTTTGACATTAATGTTATGTTTTAGAGTGGCAGACAGGACTTGTAACAGAGTGGACTAATATTGATAAGAAAGAAAGATAAACAATCTTGAATATTTCAGCAAATGGTTTCGGTTCCTTGTTGCTGTCTAAGTCTCCTTTAATTATGAAGATTCATGAATTAAATGGTTAACGAGAAGTGAAAAGGCTCTCTTTTGTCCAAAATGGAGTGAAAATATCCACTATGTGAAAGTTCAGACGAGATGTACCCGACATGAGCAGTGATCTAGTATAACATGAAAGGAATAAACATAAAAAACAAACACATCCAAACATTACAAAATATCATCTAAAGTACACTGCTAGAGGTTTGTTCATCAACACAGGAAACATACTTAAAACTGATCCATTCGTGGATGTTTTAACATTCGACAGAAATATGGACTGTTTCTTGCTGTCAGTCATGCTTAACTACACTTCTCATATTTACATCTCATTCTACTAATCATTTTAGAAGATTTTAAGTCATATTAAAAGTCGTGACTCCTTTTCGTTATTTCGTCAACAGGCCAACGGTCGCCGTGACAAGTTGGTGGATTCCCACGACCTTCAGCGTTTCCTGAGCGACTATCGCGACTTGAAGTCTTGGGTGAACGGCATGATGGTCCTGGTTTCGAGCGATGAACTGGCAAAGGATGTGACTGGTGCAGAGGCACTTCTGGACCGGCATAGGGTAGGCTAGGTTTTGTGTTTAGTAGTAATGGAATTAGTGCTTGATGAAGCAGTTCAAAAAAAGATTTGTTATTGTGTGATAATGCAGCCATAGGTTAAAACAAAAACAGCTTTGTCAGTCTAGTGAGCTGAGGCATCAAATGTCTGCATTTACGGGGCGAAGGGATTTCATTAAAATGTAAAATAGTTGAGAACAGCTCCAATGGTTATGGAAACCTCCCTCTTTTCCTTGTTAAAGCTACTACTCAATAATTAACTTAAGTATCTTGTACCGCTTGGGGGCCCTCAAGAAATTGTTTGTGCTCCCCCCACCCCCCTCCAGCTAAATTTCTTTTATATATATTCAAACATGTGTTTGGCTCTTAAGGTGACTAAGCATGTTACCCTGAATTAAATGATCCTTTCAAAAATTAAGTTGTTCAGTTTCTGCTAGTGCTTTAGTCGACTGTTTCCTTCACATTTCACTGAAACAGAAAAGTCTGTGTAATAGTGGAATGTCGGTAGGCGTTGTGATGAAGTCAGAATTGCCGTTATCCGTCTCTTAGCTTCAAAGACATATTTATACTTTTTCTCCTTTCATATTCAGGAGCTTCACACTGAGATGGAATCTAAAGCAGGAACCTTTCAGGCTTTTGAAGCTTTTGGAAACCAGCTAATCATGAATCACCATTACTCATCTCCTGAAATCCAAGAAAAACTGGACGACCTGTCACAGGAGAAAGAAGCTTTAGATAGGTGAGTATTTTTGGGGGGCTAGGTCGGATTGGTATCGGATGGTCGCCAAAACCATGTTCTTAAACATATAGTCCAAGGTGTGTCAGTGGGTGTGTTGTTTATCTATAACACTATCAGCCTGGAAGGCAGTTTTTTACTACTCTAACATAGCCACATATTCATGTTGGAGAAGCCAAGTGGTTAGTACTTGCACTTCGTGTCACGTGGCTATTCAATTTACAGGTTTAGATCATTTTGGAAATTTTTTGAGCAATTTTGAAGATCAATGAAAAAACTTATCCTACTTACGCTGGATAGGACTCAAACCCATGGCCTCCCAGTTACTAGGTTTCATTGTATCTAATGCCACCACCTTTATCCAGCCGACCACAGTGCTGGTTTATTTATAAGGGTGTAAGTACAGAACATTTAGAGTGTTGGAGAATGTTAAAACCCAGTTTACAGTATTTTTCTCAAAGCATGTTAAAGGGATTGAGTTTTCTTTTTTTTAATCCTGAAAGTTTTAGCTTGAGAATCATAAAAATTTGTAACCAATTGACTTACTTCAACACTGGAAATTTTTTCCGGATGCAGGAATTGTCGAACGTGTATACACTCTCACAAAATTGTTATTTCTTTTGCAAGTTATCTTCTAATTTCATATTGAATATTAAGGTGTAAAAGAAATTTAATATGCAGAAGTAAACAAGAAGTAGAAAAAAGAGAAAAATAAGAATAAAATTAGGTATAAGTCGAGAGTATGTAGGGCAAATTGAGAAAGACAAATCCCCCCCCCCCCCCAAGCAAAAGGGCAGTTGAAAAATAGGATTGCAGACTGTCTAGGGCACTGTTAGTTGTTGATCTCTTCATGATCGCACAAATGATATCTCTTACGTTAAATTCATGTGTTTATTCAACCTCAATTTTCTTAGGGCCTGGAATGACCGCCGAGTGAAGTTGGACCAATGCCAGGAGCTGCAGTTGTTTCTACGGGACTGTGAGCAAGCCGAGAGTTGGATGGCCTCCCGTGAGTCGTACCTGGCCAGCGAGGAGGTCACCGAGAACCTGGACAGCGTGGAGGCGCTCATCAAGAAACACGAGGACTTTGACAAGGCCATCGCCCAGCAGGAATCAAAGATCAACGCTCTAGCCTCGTTCGCCGATCAGCTGGTAAACGCCGGCCACTACGACGGACCGTACATCTCCGAAAAGAAGGACGAGGTCCTTGCCAGGTACTGAGAGTAATTTAAATTAATGTTTTAATCAATTAATGAAAAGGAGATTCAGTATTTAGTTTAAATATGATCCCTCTATTGCACAGTTTCTCAAATAAATTGGGGAAAATTAGAGAAGTTTTGAAAGCATGTCGTTTTCACAGCAGAACTAAGTGTTTTTGTTGCGATTGGTGCTGAATGTTGTTACAATTATTTTTATTCATCTAGGTGGCAAAAGCTGAAGGAAGCTTTGATTGAGAAGAGGTCCAAGCTGGGAGAATCCCACACCCTTCAACAGTTCAGCCGAGATGCGGATGAGGTGGAGACTTGGATCATGGAGAAGATTCAGGTAGCAACCGACGAATCGTACCTGGACCCCAGCAACATCCAGAGCAAGCACCAGAAACACCAGGCATTTGAAGCAGAAGTGGCAGCTAATGCAGAGAGGATCCAAGCCATCATGGCTGTAGGACAAAGTGAGTTGATAGGAAATATCTAAGGGGAGGGATTGGGGAGGGGAGGAGGGAGGGGAGGGGAATTGAAAAACATGGCTGTAGGACAAAGTTAGTTTATAGGCAATAGCTAAGGGGGAGGAGGGTAGGATGGAGGAGAGGAGGAGGGAGGGGAGGGGAATTGAAAAAGTATTGAGGCAAGTGAGTTTATGTATAGAGATGATCAAGCAGGGAATGGGAGCAAAAGGTGAGGTTCTGGGCATTGGAAAGCAATAAGGGACTGCATTAGGAAGTGTAGTTTATTTGAAAAAGATCATTTGTGGAAATGTGGTGAAGGACAGCTCCTGGGATTGGAAAAGAAGCAGGATTTTATCCCTATGCAAAATTTGTCCTAGGCTGACGAAAATAATAGTGGTTGATTTAGCAGCGGTGGATTTTAGTTAGAAGAGGATTAGAACAGGGGTGTCAAGGGATTGCAGTGAAGGGGTTATAATGCAATAGAGTTTACATATTAATCAAGAAGAGAGCAGGAGGAGTATATCGATAAATGATGCAAAAAGATCCTTGCAATCAATAACCTCACAAGACTGTACTTCCATACCCATATCTCCCATTCTCTTACCCCCTTCCCTCTCCCATCCCCTCTCATGTCACACACACACTTCTCTCTACAATATCCAATATAAACCACACATATCAATATCCTCACATCTGATATCACTCCTTGATATATTCTTTATGATGACCGTCGCTCTTTGGTTTATTCCAGGGTTGATCGACAACCATCAGTGTGCAGGCACGGAGAATGCTGTCCAGAACCGCATCGTAACCATCGGCGACCAGTGGGAGTATCTCACTAAGGAGTCAGCTACAAAATCACTGAAATTGAAGGAAGCCAACAAGCAGCAGACATTCAACATCAGCGTCAAGGACATCGAATTCTGGCTCGGAGAAGTAAGAACTTTTGTCTCCGAAATACTTCATTTCTCAGTTTGCTTTTCCTGTGTTTCCTGTGTTTCCTGTGTTTCCTGTACTGAATTATTCTCCTTGCTTGGTTTTCACCATCTAAGCATTCTTGAATCCAAGTTTAAAGGAGAAATGAATAATTTGTAGTAATCAGTGTTTTTCTTGATTGAATTAACTGTCATCTATGAGGGTTGTAAATTTATTCTATTTATATTTCATTTCTCAATTTGTGACTGATTTCTGAGAATTCAGAGAAGCGATCTAAAATGTGTTTCCTGTACTGAATTTTTCTCCTTAGCTTGGTTTTCACCATCCGAGCAATCTGGAATCCAAATATAAAGGAGAAATGAATATTTTGTAGTAATTAAGTGATTTTTCTTGATTGAATTACCTGTCATCTAAGAGGATTCTTAATTTATTCAAAGTAGTTAATATATTCAAATTTTTACCTGAGACATTAGAATAATCTGTTAACATATTTAATAATCTTTTACCTTGAATATTTTCTGTATTGATTGACACCCCTCCTCTTTGTTCTTAATTTATTCAAAGTAGTTAATGTATTCAAATTTTTACCTGATACATTAGAATAATCTGTTAACATATTTAATAATCTTTTACCTTGAATATATCTGTATTGATTGACACCCCTCTTTGTTCTTAATTTATTCAAAGTAGTTAATGTATTCACATTTTTACCTGAGACATTAGAATAATCTGTTAACATATTTAATAATCTTTTACCTCAAATATTTTCTGTATTGATTGACACCCCTCCTCTTTGTTCTTAATTTATTCAAAGTAGTTAATGTATTCAAATTTTTACCTGAGACATTAAAATAATCTGATGACATATTTAATAATCTTTTACCTTGAATATATCTGTATTGATTGACACCCCTCCTCTTTGTTCTTAATTTATTCAAAGTAGTTAATGTATTCACATTTTTACCTGAGACATTAGAATAATCTGTTAACATATTTAATAATCTTTTACCTTGAATATTTTCTGTATTGATTGACACCCCTCCTCTTTGTTCTTAATTTATTCAAAGTAGTTAATGTATTCAAATTTTTACCTGAGACATTAGAATAATCTGTTAACATATTTAATAATCTTTTACCATGAATATTTTCTGTATCGATTGACACCCATCCTCGTCTGTAACTATTCCCTGTTCAGATGGAGAACACCTTGTCCTCGGAGGATATCGGACGCGATTTGGCATCCGTCCAGAATCTCATGAAGAAACACGCTCTGCTTGAGGATGACATCAATGCTCATGAGGTACGAAAGATGGAAGTAAAAAGTAACAAATAATAAATGCTATCAACTCCCCCAGAAGGCAGTTAGTTAAGGACACTACAACTCACATGTGACTTTGAGATAAGCAGAATGAATTGTAGCTCACACATAAAAGATCATTCTACAATACAAATTGGAAAAGAGCAAAGTGACGTCTGGGTTACAACAATATTCTCATTCTTTTTGGTTTTTTTCTTCTTAAGGACCGCATCAATGTACTCAACTCCCAAGCCGACCAGTTTATTGAAGCCGGACATTTTAGCCCTGAGGTCATCAAGGAGACCAAGATAACGATAAATGTCCGTTACACGAAGTAAGTCACAATATTTTGGCGATTCTCTTCATCGGGTTTTTGTTGTTGTGATGCATTAGAAAATGTTTACTCTCAGTCATGGCAGTGTTTTGTAAATTATTTCTGATTTGGAAAAAAAATTGATGGGTCTCAAAAATTATAGCTGTGATATAAATCTATATATATCTGGTATGTGTGCCATTGGAAGATGGTAGCTGTATATGCATCAGGGTATATGTACTATAAAAAGTAGAAATTTATTTGCATACATTTGCATATTTTCCAAAGTATGGTATGTATAGTTATAATATACCATTTACATATATATATTTTGAAGAGTCTGTTTAGCGATCTATTCATTTGGTAATTTGATGAATGTAGCTATATAATATAGCTGTATGTATCGGTCAGTTTTTACCTTGAAGATTTGTAGCTGTGATGCACAGCTGTAAAGTGTCAGTAACTCAAGAGGTCAGGATGCCTACCAATTAATAAGAAGCAAAAAAGAAATAATGTCCACTTCCGATAGGTTGGTATATCGTCCTTCGACAGTTAATGAAGCAAAATTACTTTTCTTCCATATGACATCATTTTGTATGTTTGTAGGATAGTCCATCTGTTGCATGTTTGCAATCTCTGTGTGTTATATGTTTAGTTTCATATACTTTTTATCTTTTCATCAGGATAGAGGAATTGAGAAGTGGTTGTGAAAGGTGAAACAGTTTGATTCAATAATGTCATGCTTGCTTCAACAACAAAAAAACCATGAAACAAAGAGAAAACATTTTAAATTAAAGAAACAAATGTTGTCATTTCCATTTAAGCAATCACAAATCTTTTGACATATGCCATTCATAATTTGCAAGTGCTGGGTAACCTTATACAAGTTAATTTATTTTCCTAAGTGCTGAAGCAGACTTTTTCTTGGACTAGAACCTTGTCTAATTTATTTGGGGGAAGAGGGAGGGGAAGAAGGGGAAGAAGGGGGAGGGTGGTGGTAAAGGCAGATATGGCATAACATTCGCAACTCGTACCTAAGAAACTCCATCCCGAAGATGAGTTTCTTAAATTAAAATTGCAATCCAAATTAAAAAATCATCTCATCATCATCATATCTATATGATGTACAGCTCATTATGCAGGCCTTACAGTTTCGTGATTAAATTTATGTGTGTAGGTATTATCTCGTCAAGAGGTAAGTTTTTAAAAGTGATCGACTTTGGTAGTTTAGACAACAAAAACTTCATACTTCATTTGACAGGTTTGGATTTCACCTCCTTTGTTTTCATCTTTAGAGCACAAAAAAATAACAAAAGTGGTGGGGGGGTGGGGGGAGGGGAGGGAAAAACTGACATTGCAGCTGAGTTTTCGAAATCATCCTTCTTTTGCTGCTCACTGTGAGCTATGGAGACCAATCTGATCATTCTTTTGCCATATTTGTCTTTTCAAGGAAATTTTGCGACCTACTCACCGTGTTTTTAAAATTGCATATAGAAAGCTGATAGATAAACTGTTAAACAAGTTTAAGGACAATTGGGTTCTCACACACACAAAGTACAGTTGTCATAGCATTGCTTTGGAAAATCTTGTTTGTTTTCATGAGTGAGTGCTTGGTAGGGGGTGGGGGGGGGTGGATTACTAGACTACAGGTCAGGAGGACACAACAAGGTGCTATAATCACTAAGTTTTAATACCCTAGCATTGACATAGTAGATCTTTGGGCAAAGGTTACTTTTACCAAGGACCTAAGTTGTGAACAAACTGTTAATGTATTCATGAGTCTGTTTGGATTGTGACTGTAAGGTTACTTAATACTGGTTATTGTGGAATACATAAACTAGTTACCTTTAACCTGATTCACACCTCTTAGTCTTGAAAGTTTAAATTGTAGGTGTTGTCCGTACCGTAGCTAAGATGTAGCGGTGATCGGAGGATAGAAGTTACTTTTCTTGGGTCCTATCCTCTGACAGAATGACAAGTTCTACTATATCTTTGCAAAAAAAAAAGGAATGGAAAAAGTCCCACTTTTATGAAGATACCTTTGATACCTTCCTTATAAAGTCATGAGATTGGAAGAATATAATTTTGAATTCCTACTTTTTAATTAAGTAAATATTCTTCACCTACTCCAGGATCAAGACGCTCTGTGTGGTGAGACGTACCAGGCTGGACGAATCTCATCGCATCTTTGCTTTCTTCCGCGACATTGAGGACGAGGAAACCTGGATCAAGTAAGTCTTTGGATGATTTATGCCTTTGGGTCATTAGTTTGTAACAATTTGACAAAAAAGCATTCCCAGTATTGTTGAAACTATGGTTCCACTGGACCATTGATGAAATTATGACTGGCAATTACTCCATTAAGTAAGACCACAAATTGAAGGAACCGTTCCCAGGATAGTTGAAAATATGTTTGCAGTAGAGCAAGGATAAATGGCAGGTAGTCCACTAACTAAGATTATGGTATTAATTGTGACTTGGCAGTGGATTTAGTTCTGTGAACCCTACATGATGTCATCCTTCATGCTTCCTATTGGTTAATGAGTGAATATGATGTCACCCTTCATCCTTCCCATTGGTCAATGAGTGAATATGCTTGGTTCACAGAGAGAAGAAACTACTGACCATGTCTGATGACTTCGGTCGTGAGTTGACCGGCGTTCAGAACCTGAGGAAGAAACACAAGCGTCTGGAAGCCGAGATTACAGCCCACGAGCCAGCAATCCAGGTAAGCAAGACCTCAAATTCCCTGCTAATTTTTTGGACAAATATTGCCGATATCAACAACGGGAGGGGGAGGGAAGAGAAGGGGTGGAAGTGGTTTTTCGATGTTCTATGTTTACTTTTTGTTTTATGTTATTTGATAAATATTGCCGACTTGCACCATCATTTCTTGCTCTCGATGTATTTTTTCTTTTCAACGATTGATCTGTCTCCTTATCTTTACTTCTGACTACTCCTCAAGGAAGTGTTCCCTTAAAATATTGCCTCCAGAAGACACTTTTCTTGACAGTAGAATAATCAAAGGAGGAAGATTAAGTGAAGTGTTACTTGAAGCTCTAGTTTAAAGATGTAGAACAGAAAAACCTTTGAATGTACATGACATATATGAAGGTATAGTTAAAAACCTTATCGGAACTGTTTTAAACTAGTTGCCCCCACATGTGGTTAAATAGGTATGCTGGCCATGTATATGTAGACCATCAATTGTCCATAGTGGTTGAGGATTAAGGATTAGTTTCTAGCAGGTCATTTTCTGGATAATCTTTGCTCATTCATTCAGGAAATCCCAGCTTTTTCCATCCGTTCCATTTCTCTTATTTTCGCTGAATATCTTTCTACATATCTCTTTTTTTTTATCCTCTCACTTTTTACATTTGTCTTTATCTTTGAAATAGTTATTCCCTCTGATTCAGTAAAATTCTGTTGAAAACAAGAAAAATATTCTTTTCTTACAGGCTATGCATGACTATGGACTTTGGGTCCTAGAGGTGAAATATTAGATATATAACAGGACCAGGCATGACCTTAGTAGAGGGGTATGATGGGCATTGAGGAGGGAAGCAGGCATTGTAAATATGAATAGTAAACCAATAAATCCCCCCCCCCAAAAAAAAAAAAAGGGAAAAAGAAAGATTTCTTAGTAGGAGAATGGTCATCTCTCTAGCAGTCACAGTATTTTATGTTGCACATCAAAGATAAATTGCATGAAGCTGATATTCTATAATACTATCAAAACTGGTGCATTTTATTCATACACACTTTACAGAGCCAGCTTTGCTCGTTCTGAAGCGGTGTGATGGTATTCATTGGGGAAGGGTCGGGGGAGGGAGTGTAGGGGAGAGAGTAAGGGTAGCAATACAAGTAGTGTGTATAAACCTCATCAATGATAATTTGTTTTCTACTTTAAAGGAGGATAACTTTGGGGGAATCTAAAGGTCACATGACCAGTGCCTGCTTCTTTCCTATCCCGTTTTGCTCCGATTACTGATTTCATGCCTACTTGATTTAAAATTTTGTGGAAATATTAACCAAGGGAAAACAGCTATAAAACATTAACAACAGATACACTGGCGAGATATTACTCACAGAGGGTGCTAACAGATTTTTTTCCCCCTGGAATCCAAATTCTGTTTATATTTTGGTGCATTGGTAACTGACTAATGTATGTTATGATTTAAGAGGCACTCAAGGGGAATTAATAGGTGAAATAAACCAAAAGGGAACAAACATTTAAAAAAAATGCTATTTTAACATGATTTAATCCAAAAATCAGGAAGGTTGGTTAACTAACAAAACTGGCAGGAACGCTGTTTTATTTCGTGTCAGTTTTACTTTTTGAAAAAGTTGCAATCAACCGCATTCATTAGCAAAGGAACCAATGACATCACTTTATTGTCAAATAACGCAAATTGTGAAGATTTGAATGGAACTGGTTGTATAAGTACATTACAGTAGAGTGGCAAAAAAGATGCACAGTGAACTCACCATTCTGCTTTCGAAGGCTAAATTCCGTGGGAACTTTGGGGAAGTGTCTGTTGTCAAGCAAACCCGGTTGTCTTTTCCCCATCTCTGATAAATCTGTTTCTTCTCTTGTCTTTCTGTAAAACTCCATCTTTTTCTCTCACATTTTCTACTTCTCTACTATATGTTAAATCAGTGTCTATATTCCCAGTGTTTTTTTTTTGCAGTTTTCATTTATGTTCTAACCATGCTTCTATTCACAGGATGTGCTTCAAAATGGTGATTGGGTTAAGCAGGTGACAAACAACAACATTTAATAAACAAATTTTGCGTCATCATTTTCTTGTTTTTGTCTGCTCCAAAAATAAGCATTAAAAAATAATAATACTGTCAGACATTAAACTGCTATGCTGTTCTTATTCTAGCAAAATGCTTTCATTATTATTATTTTTTTTTAACATTGGGTGCCTTGTTTTTTATACCCCCCCCCCTCCATATCTGGGCATTAGAAGTCATGCTTGTGAGATGTATCAATATCTATTAGAGTGTGAAAGGGTTCATTTTTTTCTTCCCTTCATCTCTTCAACAAGTGTTGAAGTTTTGTAGCAGATGTGGATTAAATTTGACTACGTTCAAACTTGAAATGTAAAAAAAAAAAAGTTTGTCCAAAGATTATTCACCAATCGTTGCAAATTTGATCTATGCCGCTGGGTTGTTTTCAGGGTTGTTTGCTTTGTGGAAACTTTTTACCTTTTCTTATACCACATTTATTCAAAATACTTTACAAAAAATAACCTATGGAACCCTAACATATAATTCAGTGGTTCACTGCTTAGTAGGGATGAGAGAAGGGATGTGTGAGGGGGGGGGGGGGAGTTAAGGAAGATGAATTGGGATGGCTGCTTGAGATGACATTCAAACTTCACATTACTTTAAACCTTCAATAGTTGGTTGTTTTTCTCTGTGATCAACAGTCTCAAAATAAAAATTGCAAAAAATAAATTTGTTTTAATTGTCATAGTAGTCTTATTACAGAATGTTTCTTTGGCTTTAAAGATCTTCAAAGAAACTTCATGTATATCAGTATAAAGTGCAAATTAGTGTCCGTAAGCTGCATTTTATTAAGTTCCCTGTCCTCTGTTGAAATTTACAGGCAAAATTGTTAAGGGATAAAAATTCCTGTGGTCATTTAAAACAGTTAAATTGAGTTTGAACTGTTAAAGGTTATCAATCATTCGTTACATCATGCATTTTGTAGCAGCCTTTAGTAAGGTCCTTTTGCAATTTGGAAAATAAAGGACACTCTTTCCTTTTTTTCTCTTTTATACTTTCAAAAATTTGGTTATAATTTCACCCTGTAGAGTTTTAGCTGATCTCACGCCAGGACAGAAAATCTAACTTTTTCTTACTATGGCTTTCAGAGTCACATTGCTTCCTCTTAAACTTCCATGTTTTTATTTTCAAGTTCAGTTTTATTTCACAGTGTTAACATATATTCACAATTGTGTTGACTGGAAAGTTTCTTAACATTAAGTATCAAAGGTTTAAATTACCAGGTTTAGATCCAAGGAGAATGACTCTAAAACAGAACAGATACAGAAAAATGTGAATATGGTCAAAAATCAAACTGTAGTAAAGAGCCAGACTGTGTTTTGGTATGTCAGGAAAATGAAACATTATTGCTAACATCAGATGCAATTAGTTGATATTTAATTCCTTGCTAAAATATCAAAATTCAGTCTCGTTTTCTGCAACAACCGTTTTGCACAGTTTGTCATTCCGGCCATTTGGTTTTCTTAACAGCTGAGGAATGTTGCTAGGCAACTGACAGTTATTCTCTATCAGTCCATTTGATTTAAAGCTACTATTAGACCAATATGGCAATACAGTCGAATATGAAAAGCAAGAAAGGTTATTTTTTTACACATCATCATGTTTCATCACATCTTAGAGCTATCTAGCCATCGCATGCCGCAACACATACATGAATTATAAACCTCGTCCTGTTCCAAACTCAAGAGACGATCAGTTTTAAAAGATTTTAAAAAAATTGTCAAATTTGCATTTCATGTTTGTTTAGTTTTAGTCTACAGATCTGTTACAATTAAGCTTTCTCCCTCCAAAACTCCAAAAAGTAGTTTAATGGTAGTATTGTCTGTGTGCCAGTGGTGAGCATGTCAATATTGAAGCGTTTAATAGGTCTTAGTTTGAATGCCTCATGGTGGTGACGGTTTCACAACATTGCATTACTAAAGATGTGATTATCAAGTACCGTATCGATAGAAGTATTCTTTATATAAATAAACATCTGCTCGCCTATACCAAAGTTATATGGACAATAACTTTATGACTTTAGATCCATCTGTAAGAAAGACCCACCACCTTAATAATACCCCACATCGAAACCAAGGGTGTGTGAAAGTCATTAACAAAATCCTTTCAAAATCATGTAAATAAATTTTTCCGTTAGTATTATTTTGCTTTACGTTCGCATACTCAGCTGTCTTTATGGGAGGATAGCATTCTGCAAGTCATTAATATCAACAATATGGCTTAATATCTGAAGAGTTCACTGCCCTCTGGCAAGGCTAACAACCTTTAACCATCACTTATATTAAATACTACCGTATTTTATGGCGAATATATCCAATGGTGGACTAATATGTCTAAAAGCTTTTCTTTAACTTAAGAACAAATTTGACATTTGTATGGGAACATGTTAATTTTTCCCTTGGTTGGTGAGGGAAGGGGGGGGGGTCGCNNNGCTTCTTTTGCACGGATTGATATTTCTTTGGCGAGATGGAAGAGGGAGGGCGGGAAGGAACCTCCTAAATTAAAATTTTTATTTTAAAAACTGACCACTAGCGATTATTATTATTAATTTTTTTGCTTTCCTTTTATAATTCACTCCCGGGAATATTGTTACTAGTTCCGGGTGAAGATTGTTTAACTCACTTGGGTATATATATTTAAGCGACTGCCTTCAACCTATCTCTAAAAAACATGCTCACTTCTATTATTTTCATTTTCTAAATGACACAAGTTTGGTAACCTTCAATGCTCTACTTTAAAGTTCATATTTAGCCACTTGAATGAAAAAATCAAGCAATCTATCGCCATGTCTTTATGTGCCATACTTCACCACTTTAAAAATTCTAAAACTGATTTGCATTTATATTTTTGTACCAAATTGGACTTGATATGGTTGATGGTAGTGAGTATGTTTTGTGGAGGTGGGTAAAGTCAGGAGCCAGCCCTGGTTATTTGGCATTACTAACAGTCTTATTTATTTTAAATAATTTATAAAATAATTAATAAAAAAAGAGGATTTGGTAAATATTTCCAATTTTCTGTCAGGATTCTCTTGTGAATAGTTCATCAATATTGATTCTTAATGACAAGAGTAGTTTTAGTTCTTTTGGTTACTTCAACAATGTTTGTGTTTTGTATGCTATTTTTAAAGTAGTTTTGCTTTGCTTTGGAATTCCCTGGCTGACCGTAGAATTACATTAGACAAGTAGAATGACATCATTCCTATTTATAGGTAATTGCTAGTTTCATTGTTTTCTTGGATCCATCATGTTCGTAGCTTTATCGATAGCAAAGTTCAACTCAGTGTTGTCTTCTTCCCCTTGTCCTTGCAGTAGTTCTGTTTTTACGGATTCAATTTTCAGTTCTTTCATTATCCTCTGAGAATCATTTAAAGATAGGGCTTATGTTGTAGGAATAGTAGTTTATAATAGTTTAAACTAAACTTTGTAATTTGTCCGATGTTGTGATCGTCCAGCATGATGGAATTCTTTTAGTCTTTGCTACAGTATGCCCTAGAGAAAAATTTGCGGCTAAGATGGAACTATGGAAAAAAACATTTAACCTAGTGCTAAGTATCTTCTCTTGTAGGATGTAGAGTTTTGTCAAAAGCAATTTTAGTTTCTTACCCCAAAGGTTATTATTTTATACTGAGATGGTTTCGTAGTTAATCTGTTAACGATCTATCAGAAAGATCTGTTTGTTGAGTAGATCTTTGGTATTTATTATCCTCAGGCTGT
Source organism: Apostichopus californicus (assembly GCA_020650975.1). Taxonomy (NCBI): domain Eukaryota; kingdom Metazoa; phylum Echinodermata; class Holothuroidea; order Aspidochirotida; family Stichopodidae; genus Apostichopus; species Apostichopus californicus. Next base: position 14,968 of record JAIPMN010000006.1, on the reverse strand, counting down.
GAAGGAGAAGGGTGAGCAGCTCATGTTGGACATTGACATGAATGAAGAGGTCCAGAAGAGATTGGACCACCTCCAGGAGAGCTGGGATTACCTCAGAGATCTTTCTGAAGTCAGGTGAGATTTAGTCGGCTTTAAATCCTCCCAAGGGAGCCCATCTAGCGTCTGTAGATGGGAGGGTGTGACGGGTAAATTTCATGATCCATAATGGTATTAAATTGGGCAATTATGCACACTTTTGGAGGAGGATCCTGGACAGTTTGTTAGTTTGGTTTCTCGACAAAAATCCTTAACCCTTCTCTTCCCACCCCTGTCCTAAACCCTTCTTTCCTACCCCTCTTTCAATGCCCACCCCTAGCTCAAGAACTTTGACACATTATACATAGGCAGAGCTCATGGCTTTTACTGTATTTGTCAAGCCTTTAAACAGAAGAGACATTTTGAAAAATTCCACTAATAGAATTACCAAATACTATTGACCCCAACGTCATGAAAAACTGTAAGTTCAAATGAAACAGTGTAATTTGTTGGGTAGGGATTCTTACTGGGATAAACACTTAAATCTGAGAGACAGCCTAATCTCCTACAAGCCCAGTTGGAGACAGATTGAAAAGATAAACTAAATAATTTGTGCTTTGTTTCTCTTGATCAATTGAAATGGAATACATATTAAGGGCATTTCAGTAACAAAATACTTTTCTTTGAAGTAACTATATTTTGTAAGCATCTTTCCAAACTGGTCAGTGTAATAAAGTGTTCACTGGAATTATCCGGTAAAAATTGATTAACAAATTACTCCTGTGCTGACTGAATTGTTTGTTTGTTTGTCTGTCGTTTGAAACAGAGGTCGTAAGTTGGATGAATCTCTGGCCTACCAGGAGTTCTTGGCCGGAGCTGACGAGGAGGAGGCTTGGATCAACGAGAAGCAGCACGTCCTCTCCAGCGAAGACTACGGCGATACTCTGGCCGCCGTCCAGGGACTGCAGAAGAAACACAGAGCCTTCGACACTGACTTCGGTGTCCACAAGGACCGTGTGGATGACATCAAGAACAAAGGAGACGAACTCGTTAACAGCGTAAGTCAAGAAAGGAATGGTCGTTTGCTTTGTCTTTGTTTTGAAGTGATCAAAGTACAGAAAGTAAATCCATGAAAAGCTATACAAATTTGTAAGATTATGAGGAAAAAGTAGAAATCGATGTCGATTTTGGTGACCTAAATCACCGCTTCCATTACTGGTAGTGATTCCAGTAACACTACAGGTGCTTCTTGTCTAAGTTTTGGTTCTGTTGTAAAGGATAGAGTAAAAATTGTCAAACGAAAGGTCCAAAAGAATAACCCAGCTTGGCTTTTGTTTCACTTGCCAACAGTTTTTGGCTCCAAAAGCCAACACTGCCAGTTACAGATGCCTGGATTACAAGGAGGTATAATTGTGGTGATTGCTTCAGAAACTCATATATTAAGAGCAATGCAATTATATGAGGATAATATATTTCTACAAGTGCCAAAAGTCTCTCTTGTAGACAAGACTCTGATTGTTTTCTTTCTGTGCTGCAGGAAAACTTCAACGCTGAGGCCATCGGCCAGCGATGTGACGACTTGAGTAACCGCTTGGAGGAGCTCCGTCTGGCCGCAGAGAGACGCAAGGCCAAACTGGATGAGAACTCTGCTTTCCTGCAGTTCATCTGGAAAGCTGATGTTGTAGAATCTTGGATTGGTAAGTCTAATAGGTCTCAACTTATGGGAAGTGGGAGGGTGATGGGATGCGGGGGGGAGGGGGGGAGGAGGTGAAGGTTTATCAGCTGGAATGGCATTGGAAGAATGACTGATTAGCATTGATGTTAAAAATGCCTCTGAAAAAATTCTGTTTATAAAAAGAGGTACCATTAAATGATGGCATGAGTATTTATGATAAAGTAAAGGATTATGATTTGACCAATGTTGGTCTCACTGGATTATTATAATGACTTTTTGTTTTATTTATTAGAACTGTTAAGTTTGTGTGTGATTAAGAAGCCACTTAACCATAAATCCATTAATATTAAGCATTCAGTAAAGGTATCATGTCAAAACTATTACAAATGTTTTGTGGTCTGCAGTTTCACAATAGCCAGTGCCTGTCTGCAGAGATAATCCATATTGCTGGATATAGCTGAGCAGGATTTTTGCGGCAGCTGCAGTTCTTCTTCTTGACACAGTGTCTTTCCCAGTAAATGCTACTAATAATATGCTATAAAGTAGTTATACATTCCCAGTATCTAAATACTTGTATTTTATTGCTTTCTTTTACTTTCCACAGCTGAGAAGGAGAGCTTTGTCCGTTCGGACGATTACGGCCGTGACCTCTCCACTGTCCAGACTCTCTTGACCAAACAGGAGACATTCGATGCTGGTCTGCAATCGTTTGAGAAGGAAGGAATCCAACAGATCACAACACTGAAGGATAAACTGGTTGCTTCTGACCACGCCCAGACCCAGGCTATACAGGACCGCCATGCTAGCCTCATCAAGAGGTAAGAAAGAAGAGTGTTAATATTATTCAACATTGTCATAAGTAGATGTAAATGTGAATTGTATTGCATATTCATGTCTGCATATTCATGATTTTATTTGTATATTCATATTATTTGTAAATTCATATTACTTTGTATATTTAAATGATTTTTTTATATTCATATGATGTTTGTATATTCAAATGATGTTTGTATATTCATATGATGTTTGTATATTCATATGATGTTTGTATATTCATATTACTTTGTATATTCAAATAATTTTTGCATATCCATAAGATGTTTGTATATTCATATGATTTTTTTTTATTCATATGATGTTTGTATATTCATATTACTTTGTATATTCAAATGATTTTTGCATATCCATAAGATGATTGTATATTCATCTATGATGTTTGCATATTCATATGATTTTTGTACATTCATATGAATTTTGTATATTCATATTTATTTGTATATTCATATTTATTTGTACATTCAAATTTCTGTTGAGTTATTATCACAGAATGAATACAATCAGTGAGTAATGAATGATTCTGCTCAGTTCTAAACGAATTGTCACTCAGAAAGTCATAAATTAATCAAACTTTTCAAGTTCGTGCTTTTGTTGTTTAAGATTAGCAGTTATTGATGACCTGTGTTATTATGTGATATAACTATGAAGTTTTGTGTATTCATACATTAAGTAGTATGGAATAGTGTAATAAATACTATTGGAATGTTGTTTACCGGAGTCAACACAGATCATTGCTTGAGGGAGGTCTCTGACATCATTAATAATTTATGACATGATACCTTTCGTTTTCTTTCCAGGTGGGAGAAGTTGCTTGCTGACTCTAACGACCGTAGACAGCGTCTCCTCAGAGCCCAGGAGCAGTACCAAGAGGTAAGAAGATTACTGAGTGTCATTTTATTGATGTCAGTCAAACTACTTTTGCTCCATTTTGTAACAAAATTAACAAACTGATGGACATTTTCTTTGTGTGATCTCATCCAGCCAGCAGTTAATTTATAAGACTCAATCTGTGCATAATCTTGTCATTGTTTCTCTTCATCTTTCTTTAATAGTTTTCATATTGTGTAATGTTTTTCTGCAATCTGTGACAGCGTTCTTTTTTTCATGTTTTAATCGACAGGTCGAAGATCTCTTCCTGCTGTTTGCCAAGAAAGCTTCCGCTTTCAACAGTTGGTTTGAGAATGCCGAGGAGGATCTCACCGATCCTGTTCGCTGCAACTCTGTCGAGGAGATCAAGGTAAGGATGGAAGTCACCGTTTGAAATCGAAACTCCTTCATTAGTTATTCATTTCATTAATGGTGTTGTTTCAATCCTGTTTCGATAAAGCAATTTTATAGCGGCTCTCTAAGAACAAAAAATCACTTAAAAGTCAATGAATTGTGTTTTTTTCAGTAAGTGATGTGATCTCAATCAGTATACTTAATGGTGACTTAACAAGCCAAAGCAAGGAGATCCTATGCCTTTGAGTTCTGCAGCAACCAATTAAAAACACTGCATTAGGTCACAAGATAAAAAGGACCAATCAATATAGGTATAGTTAAAATGGCTAATCTGCATAATGCATAATCATAAGGTTGAAGGGCAACCATGCACTGGATTTGTGATACAACAAATGTAAGTGCTGGTTTTTCGGCCCATTTTATATAAACATGTACATATACATATATATATATGTATCCCAATACTCATTCCTACTGTTGCCTTTATTCTGGTTCTATTTTAGGCTCTGAAAGAAGCTCATGAAGCCTTCTGTGCTTCTCTCAGCACAGCTCAGAATGATCTGAAACAACTGGCTGCCCTGGACAAACAAATCAAGAGCTACAACGTCAGCAGCAACCCGTAAGTCAAAACGCTCTTTTATCTGTTTACTAGATTGTATCTTGCAATTTTCAAAATACTTCGCCAAGTAGCTGATGCATACTGTCCCGTTCCCCTTTATCAACGTAACAATTATTTCTATCAGACCTTTCACCTTTTCACCACCTCATAAGTTAGTGCCCCCCCATCCCCCCCCCCCGGACAAATCATGTCTCTTGCCATACCTGTACCTACCTTTGGCCCATTCTCTTTGTCATGAGTTGCTATTGGGATGTTGCAACTATACCTGTCCACCGTTTTTCCCTTTATTTGGAGGGAAGGACAAGGTGATGTTTTTATATCAAATATCCACTAATGTCCCATATTATCCTACATGTGAATCAAGACAAATTTCCAGCCGCTCCAAAATTTCTAACCCATTGAAAAACTGGCCACGTTTGATGGTTGAACACCTCATGTGTTCTAAGTCATTTGAGGTCAACAGATGCTTAAGTCTGAAATCTAATCACAGTAAATCCAAAAGTGAAGCTTTGATTAGATTGATCCATTGTACGTCAATCCACCATATTAAGTATGAGAACCTCTTGTGCACAAGTTATACTAAATGCTTTCACGTCAAATGTAGCAAGGAAATCCCTCTGCCTGTTTGCTCTCAGGTTTTACGTAGATGTGTCTATCTCTATATCAATCCTCAAGCCCTCCACCTATCTCTACCCTACAGGTACACCTGGTTCACCATGGACTCTCTCGAGGAGACCTGGCGCAACCTCCAGAAGATTATCAAAGAAAGAGAAGTGGAACTGAACAAGGAAACAGAACGCCAGGATGAGAATGACCGTCTCCGCAAACAGTTCGCCCAGATGGCCAACTCCTTCCACCAATGGCTGACAGAGACCAGGTACGTGGTATCATCTATCGTTTGGGACAAGTCCATAAAAAAAATTGAAACTTGATTTTTATCTTGTCCATTTGAAAAAAATGTTGATAAATTTCCATCTTTTCTGTTCACTTAGACCATTTATTTGCAAGTTTTCAATAGGAGCAAAAAAGATGTGTGTAATGTTGGAGAGAGAGAAAAATTAATTTGAGAACTATTATATCCCTCAAATACTAAAAAGTCCATATGTATCTGTAAGCTATATTTTTTGACAGTATGAGGCCATCTCTTTTGGGTTAAAAATAGTTTAATATAGACATATTCGCCAAGCAGTGTTTACAAAACTGTATTGTGACCATGAATGAAGCTCATAATGTGAGTATTCCTTAGATTCTATAAATATGAACATCATCTTTCATTTATCTCATATTTATAAATCAAAATGGAAAATGGTTTGGCAGCAGGATGGTGTTAGGTAACACCAGATGGAGAAAACTGATCACTTCTAACTCATTGTTCATTCATTCATTTATCTCATAATTTCATATGATTTATTGTAATCTCATTAAGTAATTACTACTTAAATAAATAAGACATTCTTTGAATATTTAAGTCCAAGTATTCATTCTCATGGTTGATTTTTTGGAATTTTTTTTTGGGGGGGGGGGATAATTTTCTTTAAACTTTGGCTTTCCTCGCTCTTTTCCTTCCCATGGTATTCTTTGGTGGGTTTCATTCCATGTTTCCATCTCGTCTTTCTATTCCACAGGGACTTTGTCTCCGACAGAACAATCTTGTAGAGTTCAAAACTTTCTTTTTCATTCTCTTTCTGTTTCTAACAAAGCATTTGACTGTTTTAACACAACTAACCTTACTAAAAACAAGTTGATTAATGAGTCATTACCTACTCTCCTCACCTCTCCAACCCAACTCAAGCAAAAACCAAAACTTATATCTTCAATTAGATAAGTAGTAGACACAAAAACATACAGGAATAATCCTCAATCAGTATAACTATTTGATTGAATTTTTGGGGAGGGGAATGGGGGTGGGGATGGGAGTGGAGGGGGGGCAAGTTGAGACCTGTCATCAGACAGGGACTTTGGAAATATTCGGTGTATTTTTGAAATCAATTTGCATGATTGAAAAATGTTTGATGCATCTTGTTGTCAAAAGTTCATATGATTATACAGCTTACATCCTCGGAAAAATGAAAGTGTCTTAAATATATTCACAGAGTTACATTACACGCAAGTTGCGTCCCTAAAGATCTACTAACATTTGATTTTCTGTGGCTTCCTCACCAATGGTCGAAAGCATGTCATACTATGAGATCATGAATATTGTGATCTGGCTGGCTGAATAATATATAAATAATTAGACAAGAGTCCCACTTCCCCACTTTGAATTGTTCTTTTCCTCAGCTAACAATTTGAAACTGTGACTGAGGTCATTAAAGCTAACCAATTGTTTTCTTTCAATCTATGCATTTTATTCTTTTTTTTTTTTTTTTCGGTAATAAATTACATTTTCTCCTAGCGTTTTTTTTCCTGGGAGATTGCAAGATGTCCGTCCGCACTACTTAACTGATGAATATGCATGGGCTTGTTTTGATCCTTAGCCAGCATGTCCTACACATCTGCAATCGTTGTAGACAATCTTGTCATTTTCATCACCATTCTAACTGCTGTTCTTTCTTTTGCCTCTTTCCTCAGAGCTGCTATGGTGGAAGAATCTGGTAATCTTGAAAATCAACTGGATAATCTCAAGGTTTGTCTATTTTTGGAAGAATATTAGTCTTAAACTCAAGCAGATTGTGTTTTAGTGCATTATGGTCAGTTGAGTGGCCATACCTGATTGTCGTCGTAAAATTGCAAAAGGAAATGATGAGGGGGGTTGGAGGGGGGTTGGAGGGGGGAGGGATCCCACTAGGGTTTTGTGATTGACAAAAGATGGTTTTGCTTTTTTTCTGTACTGTGTTCCTTACTCATTAATTTGTTGTTGTAAAAAGTATAAATGCATTTTGCCCCACCCCCCCCCTTCAAGGGGACTGGTGTTTCATGTTAATCTGCAATGTATCCTCTCATTTACTGCGTCTTTAGGAGAAAATCAAGGAAGTGAGAGCCGAGAAAACACAGGTGAAGAAGATTGAGGAACTCGGTGCTAAAATGGAAGAACGACTTATTCTGGACAACAGGTGAGTAATTATAGATATCTGATATTGTAAGCAATTCCGTCTATGAGTCTATTTATGTCAAGGAGGTACCAACAATTTGGTCTAAGGATAGGTTTGGTTTATCGTGGAAGAACAAAAAGGTTCCTCTTTTGTCTTCTGTGAAAATCAGAAGGAATTACCGTTTCCCAGGACAAGCAGTTTTGGTTTAGTTAAGTTAATTGTTTAAACAGAGGGCCTCCAGCTTGCTGAAGATTTAAGTACACAAAAGATATTGTCAGATCCCAACCGAAAGGAAAGGTTCAGCCTTCATTTATAGTAGTGATTTGTAGTTGGTTAGCCTGGAAATTCCATCTAGTATTGATGAATATTACTAAATTGAAGAATGGAATTGATCCAACAAAGTTTGACTCTGGTCGATATTGTTTATAACGTATCTCTCCTTGCTTCTCACACAGATACACTGAGCATTCGACTGTAGGCATTGCTCAGCAGTGGGACCAACTGGACCAACTTGGAATGAGGATGCAACACAATCTAGAACAACAGATACAGGCCCGGTAAGTCCCCCCACCCTGCAGGGTGTTTATAGGCAGAAAAGTGGTTGAGGTGAGGATTGATGAGGAGTGGTTGGTCAGGTGGTTGGTAACGATTTCAATGGCTCGCTGAATCATTCCTCTCCATTGTAATAGCGATGGGAGTCCTTTAACCACAAGAGGGAAACAAGATTTGTGTGCAGAATTATGTTTTGTTGATTTAAAATTGTTGCCAAACTTGTTGAAAAAAGAATAGGAAGGGGTTGATAGAATGGTTGAGGTGGGCTCCCTTCCTACAGCAAGGTTGTCCTGTCATTAACTCAATGCAGCAGGGACTTAGGGTGGTAAATTCATTCCATTATTTCTCTCCTCGCTCCTTCCCACCCACCCTCCCCCCACCCAAAGCCCCTTCCCCATCTCCATCTCAAATTTAATGTAAATTTATAATAAAGTTTCCCACCAAGAAACAACTTGAAATATCATGGAAACATCTAAGTTTATGGTGATCTATGGTGTACCAAATTTGTCATTTGGTACACAGCATCAGGTCAATTACTGTATTCCACAACTTCAGATATCCCTAGTCGAGTGCCATTAAGTCTGCTAACGAGATCAAAATAAATATGAGAATTGAATTGAATGTTTTTATTCTCTTCTTCAATAGCAACATGACCGGTGTGAGTGAAGAATCACTGAAGGAATTCAGTATGATGTTCAAGTAAGTCCATTTTATTTTTCTTCCTTCTTTTCTTTTGGCATCTTATCTAATCAACCAATTTACCATTCAGGTGGTTGCTAGAAGTTAATACTTTTTAACTTGTTGATTTTTAAAAGGAATTCCAGTAAGCATCTGTCCAGTTACAGATCTGTACACCTCACAAGTTGAAAAAAAAAAAATTGTAAGATATTTTGACTTATTCTTCATGCAAAGATTCCATACGTTTGTGTACACTTTTCATTTGTTCAACAAACATACAGATTTCTGAAGTTAATAGGTCACTTTTGTTATGATTTCTATCAGGCATTTCGACAAAGACAAGAGTGGCAAGTTGGACCACCCAGAGTTCAAGTCCTGTCTGCGGTCCCTGGGTTACGATCTCCCTATGGTCGAGGAGGGCCAGGAGGACCGGGAATTCCATGCCATATTGGATGCTGTCGATCCCAACAGGTAAGGAAAAGGTTTGAACTCTCCCCTTGAAGTAGCTGCTTAGATGTATTTGCCAATATCTGGCAAGTTTAAAGGGGCGTTTGTCATATTAGGATTGGACTTTATCAATGTTAGACACTCTCTAAGATTTCCTCGCTGAATGAATGTGAATTAGTATGTAATTCATGATTCCGATGGATTTTTTGAAACTACACATCTCTGTCAATAAAGTGGAAATTGAAAAGTTTAAACAGTTTTAACTCTTAGTCTCAAGCTTATGAATGAGATTATTATTATTGGATATTTTTATGAAATAGTATTGCAAAATTTACCCGAACAAAAAATCTTAGTCTGCTTTGAAAGAAGATGTTGCATTGATTTCTGTTATCTCAAGTTATTCTCTGATGGAGACATTTTATTAACCAACCTCTCAGACTTGAGAGTTTCCATTTCAAAAATCAGAAAAAGTTACAAAAACTGGACTTCTTTTGGCTTTTGTTTATTAAGAAATTAGTAATGAGTGGATTTTCCTGGCTTGAAAAACAGTCAACAGCAATGATGAACAGAAACGTCTTCTGTGAATTTTGGCAGGCTAGCGTAAACACGGGTTGTCACCAGTTAGTGTTCCATGGCCAAACAGAACCCAGTGGATGAAGTAGTTGGTGTAATATAAAGTTGTGCCGTGAACAAAATGTGCGTAGGGTTTGATGTCAAAATATTTGAAGCTAACTGGCTAAAATTTATAAAGTGCATTTATATTGGAAATGTTAATTTCAGTTTGATAAGCTTATGGTGATTCCATAATAATGAAGAAACAAGAAATGAGAATAGAAATAAGTCTGTTTTTAAATCTTTTAGTATCTAACATATATCATCTGGTTATAACGTGGTTGTTTTTTCCTTCACCCAGTTCACAATTCTATCAGTTCTTATACTATATTTTCTCTGATTTGTTGTCTTTTCTTTAAATACAGGGATGGTTTCGTGTCTCTACAAGAGTACATGTCCTTCATGATCAGTCGAGAGACAGAGAATGTTTCCTCCCGTGATGAGATCGAGAAGGCCTTCAAGGCGCTCAGCTCCGAAGGCAAACTTTTTGTCACCAAGCAAGAACTTTACGCTGTAAGTATCCGGAGTCTTCCAAGCACTATTGTACACTGCACTATACCGTACGTCACTATTACATACCTACTACACTATAATATACCTACTGCACTATACCACACTAAAATACTACATTTTACTATAGTATAATATACTACACTGCACTATTGTACACTATACCACATTACACTATATTATACTACATTATACCACACTATACCACACTACTACATTATACTATACTACACGATTGTACACTATATCATTGGAGTATGCTATATGAATGCGTCATAGTAGTACTATATTATAATAGAATCCTTTACTAGACAGTAATTTACTATTCTATACTATACTAAACTATACTGTACTATGTTACATCATACTACACCATACAACTGTACTATATGGTATTATACAACACCTAATTATATTCCGGCCATTTGATTGGTCAATTGCTCGTCGATTGCATGCAAAATCCGCTCTATTGCACTCTATAAAATAGAACCATGGGTTATACTTTTTTGATAGCACTTTTTTCAATGGTAAGAGAGCAGAGAAACCTGTCTGTTCAAAACAATCTGTTGCATGAGTGCATTTTACATCCAATTATATCCAAATTTGAAGGTGTTGTATAAAACAAATATTGAATGGTTTCCATTCGTGCAATAGTGCAAATATTTCATTCGTTGAAAGATGTAATTTGTTCCATTCAACTCGGCTGCGCCTCGTTGAATGGAACAAATTACATCTTTCAACTCATGAAATATTTACACTATTGCACTCATAACCATTCATTATTTGTATACTATAGTATACTACACTGCATAGTCCTACACTTTCTACTGTAGCACTCAAGTTTGTTTTACGAACATGTTATATTTGTAATATATGCACTAAAATGTAACATACCATACTATGCAGTGTTAACTACACTACACTATGAGATATTGCTATATACCAGTATAGTACAATGCATCCCATGCTACTTGTGTGAACTATTTAATTACAATATTTTTCATTGTTAAACTGTAGCAGTACAGTGTCATATACTCCCCCTTTATTATCATGATAACACAACCCTACAATTACTTTCAATCTATACTTTCCCTCCAGAATATGCCGACCAAGCTGGCCGAGTACTGCATTCTCAACATGCATCCATTCAAGGATGGCAAGGGCCGGGAGCTTCCCAACGCCTTGGACTATGTGGAGTTCACCAACCGTATATTTCAGAATTAGCCCTAGTGTACGCTAGAGCTGTACTCGTAGTGATGTGTAATTCTCCATAGATGTAGTATTCACTTTCTCCTCATACACTGTTTCTCTCATTAATTAATTAATTAATTAAAACCTGTGGTCATGTTGTGAGCCCATAAATTATAAGATCAATATTATGAAATTAATGTCGTTTTTGTACCTCAGTATTTTATAAATTTTACCGATGTCTGAAAGTATTTCCTTACAGCATGGTAGCCGCCGTCAAAAGAATCATAACAAAAAATTAGAATTCAAATCTTGCAAGTATCGATCAACATTCATCTATTTCAACTGAGCAAATGTTTAAACTATTCATAGGTAGATTGGTGTTATTAATTCATGTTATAATAATTCATGTCAAAATCCATTCATAAATTAAAATGGTAATTTTGAAAAATGTTTCAAGTTTTACTTTAATATTGACAATTCTCAAGAGATCATCATAGAAAGAAAAGCTGTCATTTGCAAGAATTTCCATTTTTTGGTTATAAAAATTGCATTGTAACAATAGTTAATATGTAAGAATTGTGACTTGAATATGTCCTAATGAATATGCATGATCTATATCAGTTGTAGTTATGAATAAATGTAGAATCTTTCCTTTTATAAATAGGTGAAAGATCTGCTAATTTGAACTGCTATGGTGTTCATGTGTTTTTTCTTTTTACTCATAAATTTTTGATGTTTATTCATAAATGGGTAGAGCTCATAACTCTTGTTAAACTTTGTGACTAGTATGGTTTTTAAGCCCCTTTAACTGCTCAAATTTATTCTAAGTAACATGCTATTGTATTCAAAATCAGGCATTGTATTCAGCCACTACATTCACTAATAGTGGTTATTCAGTATCATCCTATGAATATTAATGAGCAAACATCATTTTAAAGTTGCAACAATTCATCTAACTGGTAGCTATAAAACATCAATCTTTATAGCTATTTTAAATAAACATTGAATATTCATCTGTTTAATAGTTTGACTGCTCAAACTCGGTGCAGCAGCTTAATGTGAGCTAAAAAATAAATCTGTTGCCATTTTCATGGTGTTTACATATTCACTGAAAACTGTTTTTGGGATAATTATGTTCAGTTTTCCTGTGCAACATGTAGCCAATCATAGCCTACGATGAGATGAACAAATGAATATTCATCAAGGTAAATTGCATTCAGCCAATCCAAGCTATGAAAGACCTAAAATTCAGCAAGCTTTAAAGTATTCATCAGGTAATTTGTATTCAGCCACTACCCCATCATCGGAGGAGTGGACCATTTCACTATTCAGCCTACGAAGAAACAACCTTCTGGCTTTGGACCAGGCATGTATTCCCATGAAACAAAACACAAATACTGGAGTATTTGAAGCTTTTCAAACTTATACGTCTTAACTAAATTCATGTCAAGATATTTACATGGTATTTAATTAGTATGCATGTATTCAAATTGTTACATTCTGCATGAATATTCATCCTGTAGTATTGAATGTAGTATTCTGATTGGTTATGTGGTGCTGCATGTTGTATTCTATGTTGTATTCATGGAGAAAGTGAATAAATTAGTTCTGCTTCAAAAAAAAAAAAAAATCATGACTTTCATTTATTGATACACATTCAGCTATTTTTACTTTTACTTTGGTGAACTTTGAGTTAAGTTTTGGCTTAATTTAATTTGGCTTAATGAGGGATAGCTCATTTCACAGCCTTTCATGGATTAACACTGGTTTCTGTCAAGCCCTCTCTCTTTTCTATATTCAAATGTGAAATTTTGGCGCCCATTCCTGCTCAGGGGACACAACCACTTATATCCTACTCAGCAGAGACTAGGGTGCACCCCAGCATCTGACTGTTTTCTCAAATACTGAGAAAAAGTGAAGGTTCCTGTTTGATATCACTGTAGTAGAGCCATGTAAAGCAAAGTTGTTACAAATCCAGTGAAAGAAAGAACTCATTCCCTATTCACTAATCGGTATCGATTCAAAATATATTTCCATTCACAAACTCCCAAGGGACAATGACAAAATTGATCACGGACCTCTAGACTTAGGGGATTATCTCCAATTATCTTAATCCACCATGATTGGTCTATACAACGAAAATTGGAATTGTTCTTCGTAACCAGGACAGTGGGGGATAAAACAAAACATTGGTAATTCATCAATTTATACTGTATATTGTATTTTGTCAAGGTACTACAAAAGTTATCGTGCATGCATCCGAAGCCAACTATGGAGTGTGTTCCAGAAGTGGACAATGACAGGTGGTTGTCGTTTTTCTCTCATCACTGTGGGATCATCCTCGTTGCAATCTAGCCCCTGCTAGATTCATTATATAGGTTTCAAGTTAAATTCACCTTCAATCCCGATGAGTCTTCTTCGAAAGGCGGCCTGCTATCTTGCTGCAGTGGTGTAGTCAAATTATTTCAGCAGGGCGTCATGTGTGAGGAGGAGATTAAAGTCCTCAAGGAAGAGAAGGGGGAGGGGGAACTCAATTTCACTATTCTTTTATTGGTGCACTCATCCCTTACTTGCACTACCCTCCCTCCTTCCTCTCTCCTCCCACCTTCACATCTCCCTTCCGCAAACACATGGATACACATCTTCCCTTCTACTATGCCAAGCAAACTAATATAACTTTAAAAATATCTGCAAAACATATATATATCGTAATTTCCCAGGTAGAGTAAGAACCAGTGCGGAGTGACCCAGCAGTGTTAACGGAGAAGGGGGGGGGGGGAGCAAAGTTCAAAGCTTTGAACAGAGATTTAACACAGTTCCCCGTGAGATGGTTCCTTCTACTCTGTCTTGGAATAGCGTCTCATCTTCCAAGTCTTGTATTTCGGCAAGTCAAAGTACGAGCTGATCATCTCCTGACCTGAAAAACAAAGATTTGATTATTAGTGACTTAAATTTATACTCCAAACTCTAGATTATGGCATTCTACTCATCGGGCGTCGCTAGACTTCTTTAAGGGACCTCGATGCTTTTCTAGTGGGGAAAACAGAACCAATTGATTTTTTAAAGGGGGGAGGGGCGACAGAAAAAATATTGGGAGGCTTAGCCACTCGCTGGCTACATCACTGGTTTCCTTCTATTTCTGATAATTCCTCTCGCTATCTAAATATGCTTCAATGCTAAAAACTGGTTTGTTTGTAACATTAATGTCTCAATTCATGGGAAACTTGCGAATGCTGGTTACTTCTCAAAACAATTATTATTAATAATAGTTTCAGATGTAAGGCATTTTCACACTACATGTCTGTAGTCTACTTTGCATATAACAATCGGGACTAACGTCATTATTCTCATTCACGGTCCATAAATACCAGACGATTGCACATTGTTGGTCAAGAACACAGGCGGCGGAAGCGGGGGGGTCGGGGGACACGTCCTCCCCTAATTTTTGAGTGGGGGGGGGGGACGTCCCCACTAAAAAATCAAACCAAATCAAAATTAAAACCAAACACGTCGAACCATCAACGCGATGTGAGGAAATATCGGAAAATAGATCACAAACTTCGTCAAAAAGAAGGAAAC
>JAIPMN010000005.1:36028-48377 GCA_020650975.1 Apostichopus californicus | reverse complement strand
CATTGCGATGCCTACAGTATCATGAAGGCCTAAAGATGCACATTGCGATGCCTATAATGGAGGCCTAAACATGCACATTGCGATGCCCATCATAGAGGCCTAAAGATGCCCAATGTGATGCCTATCATGAAGGCCTAAAGATGCACATTGCAATGCCTATAATGAAGGCCTAAAGATGCACATTGCGATGCCTATCATGAAGGCCTAAATATGCACATTGCGATGCCTACAGTATCATGAAGGCCTAAAGATGCACATTGCGATGCCTATAATGGAGGCCTAAACATGCACATTGCGATGCCCATCATAGAGGCCTAAAGATGCACATTGCGATGCCTATCATGATGGCCTAAAGAATCACGTTGCAATGCCTATCATAGAGGCCTAAAGATGCACATTACGATGCCTATCATGAAGGCCTAAAGATGCACAATGTGATGCCTAAAGATGCACAATGTGATGCCTATAATGGAGGCCTAACGATGCACAATGCGATGCTTTCATCTAGACACATGCATGTATGCAGACAAACATATCTACATGCGATATGACTATAATTGCATCCCGCAATTGCTTTAATACTTCAACATACTTTCTGTAAGTAATGTACAGGGCAGCATGAGTCGTAACAAAATCGAGCTTCCAAAATAGTACATTTATGCAGAATGAGACCGTACCCTAAAATCCATGTCTAGGACAACATGTGCCATGTATGTAAAGTGTCACTAAAAATGCTGAATACCAAAAACTTTCTCTATTTTGATCATCACACGAATGGTGGTTTAGAGTTTTACTGGGTGGACAGTGTGTAATATACCACGGAGCTTGTCCTATTTACAGAACAGAGCTTGAGTTCCTTTGACCTTGTTAACAAGCAGACCTTTAAATTTAATCATTTTTTGCAATTAAGGGCTAATTATAAGGGTAACCCATCATTAATTCATGCTGTAGGGAACCTGTCAAAAGCGAAAAAGATGATGATTTAGGCCACAGTGATATGCATCGTTTTTCTGTGTGCTTGATATCAATGGAATGCGTAAAACTGCTATTAAACAAAAATGGATTCTTTGAAAGATTCTTTGAAAGTTTATTTTAAGTTTGTGTCTGTAGTTGTTCTTTATTTCAAGTATTTATCAATATCTCAGGGATTTTTTTTATTATTGAGAGTTGATCATTTCTAAAGTTTCATTTCATTCCTCCTTTTATAGAAACACGCACAAAGTGATGTAATTAAAGGGTCTTACCTTTTAATTTGCTCTTTCTCTGTAAAAGATTTTAGATTTGGGAAAATGTGTACTGTGTGACCATATTGTAATTGAACCCAAATTACAGTGGTACCCTACCTCTATGATCTATTACATTTAACATGTTTACTTCCTAACTTATTCATAACTACTCATGGTCTTTGTGTAGAGGTTTTAAAACATTATCGTAAATGACAAATCACTCATCTCAGGGCTGAATGTGTACACTAATTATGACTCTATATATATTTATGTATATAGATACATATTAAATTTAAGTTTAATGATGTAATAAACTGAGGAAAGTAAAACAATAGGCCTTTGTTGCCCTCTAAGATCAAGAACAAAAGCACGGCCTTTACCATTATTTGCGACTTTAAATTCCCATAGATTTTGTAGTGCCGTGCTTTGGCACTAGATCTCAAAGCCAAATGAGTCACAATTCCTTAAACCTTTTTCTGTTTTTTCAGAGAATAAGTAATACAGTGATGCAAGTCAATGCCTTATTTAAGCAAGGAAACTCACTCGTAATGACTTGAATGGATATAATTCTGGATTTTGGTAATTTACCAAACAGCTGTTTCTTCCACAATATTATTGCATAAAGTAATGTATCACATGTATCAGATATGATATCATGTTTGATCCAGGGATTAGGGAAAGGCATGTTTATTATTAAACCACGATCTCTTTCTCATATTAAAATCTTTGAGATTGATTCTGATCGTAATTGTGTATGCGGTTAATCCATTTTGAACTCTTTTCTTCCGTGTTTGAGTCAAATGTAAATTGTTTAGACTGAATGGGCTTAAACATTTTATCAAAGGAATGAATTTCTTATCTTTGGATAATTAATATCTGAGTTTATAAGACAATATTAGCCATAACGTTGAATTATGTCTGTCTCTCCCTCATAGTTTTTTTTTAATAATCATAATAATAATAATAATAATAATAAAAATCATAATAATAATACTTATTTATATAGCGCATTATACCGGCGGTCTCCATGCCCTTCTTGGCCTTTCTTCTTTGTTAATTTTACAATGTTTAACTTCAGAAATACCCAATCTAGAAATCAATTTTTTTTTTTAAAGTAAAAAAGCTCATAAAAAAACTTTTATTAAAACAGCGCAATATGTGCTGGTCAACAAGCCGTAGGGCTTGTATTAAGGGGATTTCACTCTGAGCTAATTAAATTTACATAAAGCGTAATGTGAATCACAGGACTTCCAAATCTATGGGAAATCTTCCACAGATGAAAAAATCAATTTTTTAATCGCTCTTAATCCCAGTTTCCTTCCTTCAGATATCATTTCTTTAATAGGCTGCATGGTCAGCAGGAGCATGGCTGGACATTTTCTCTTTCTCTGGCCAACCTCCTCTCGACTTGACCGACATTATAAAGGAAACAGAGATGCCGTAGGGAGATCCTTTTTACTTGATTATTTGAAATTGATTAATTAGGTCTACATCATCAGTAAATGATATTAGCATCAGATTGCTACAAACAACTTTATCAAAAAGAAATCAAACAACAGTCATTTAATATGGTGTCACATTCCATATAGTGTATAGCAATCACCCTAAGCGTTCTCCTTCTGGAAAAGTGCCGAAAAGCATCCGTCAGGAGAGCTTTTTTTTTCGATATGTTTTCAAATGGGATCTGGCTTTTTGTTGCTTCGATGTCAGAGTACACAAATGGAAGTACGTGTGGTGCAAAAAATTGGGTCAATTGAGGCAAGTTTTAGATCCCTTTAGGCTTTCCAAGAGCAGCAGAGAGCATACAAAAATTGTTATACTACTGAGTAAAGAGATTTGTTTTACAAGCGACGCAAACTTCAGACTCTCTGCATAGCAAAAATATATTCATGGTCATGATACAGAAAAATTGAAGGTGTCATGAATGGCTAGCTTGGGAGCTATGCAGTGATGGATAGGGTTTAACTAGGATGTATGCTTCCTTAAGATAGCACAGTCTTATAAAATGCCCCATGAAATTATATGTAGTATGCTATCTTAAAGGGTGTGAAGACTCGCGCAAAAAGAAACGTCTAATGCCGGTAATCTGACCTAGTTTCGAATGAGGTGTAACAGAAGTGTTTAAGACACCACCATCGATCCCAGAAAATACGCACACAGCTTGCTACCTTCGGTAGTTAGACACTAGTGTACAGTCAGTATACATACAGCTGCGGTCAATACCCACAGCACAGTATACAAACGATACAGCGATGGACATCTCAGGTCAAGCTAAAGATAGCAAGGTATCACGTTTCATTACTGTCTGCATTTTGTAGCGACAAACTTCACTTGCAAGCAACGGAAAGTTAACTTTTTCAGAGCGCGGTTTGGGGCGAGTCTTCAATGCCTATAATTAGGAGGAGTTTCTATCAAATTTTATTTACATGTGAGAAATCATTTAATGATGGCTCATTGCACAAAGGTCATTTCGATGTAGGACTGTTTGATATATAATAGACAAGTCAAAACTTGTGAATTTCTATTGTTCCAGAAACATCACACACATTTGGGTCTCTTTTTTCTTTAGATATTTCCTTTTAAATTATCTAAGGCTCATCCTGTGAATTGGATTAACTACTTAAACCAAGCCCAGGTCTTGCTGGTGTCAAATAACACACTTTAGCAATGCATTTCAAATTTCTTGGAGAACACCATGCAATATCATTGGAATTATAATCGCTGGGTGTGCTGTCTTTGAAGACTTGAGGGTATGACCTTGATATTGCAATACAATATTTTAATATCCAAATAAAGTGAATAACAAAAGTTAATATCTCAGCAATTGATCAAGATATTAAGATTGGAAGACTTGTGGAGAAATATGTTTCTGTTTACTTGACCTATAACATATATAAAATATATAAATTTATAATCTTAGGTTTTATTTACCATTTTAAACTGGTTTTGTTTATCTTCCTTGGAAAATTGATGTTGATACAAAGCAGTTGTCTGGGAAGCTTATGACCTTAAGCAAATGGTTGGTTCGTTTTTTTATGAGACTTTGACATTTAAAAATGAAAATGTTGCCTGCATTTGTGGTCTGTTCAGTATAACTGCTAATTAAGGCTGTTGCAATGGGTATGAGACTGGGAACTATATATGCTATAACAAGATACATACTGGGAGTCGAAAACACTATCAAGACCCAGTCCTGTCAGTACGACTGGTTCTATGAGTATGACTGGTTCTACCAGTACGACTTGTTCAATCTGTATGACTGGTTCTATCAGTACGACTGGTTTCATGAGTACGACTGGTTCCATCTGTATGACTGGTTCTATCAGTACGACTTGTTCAATCTGTATGACTGGTTCTATCAGTACGACTGGTTCCATCAGTACGACTGGTTCCATTTGTATGACTGGTCCATATATGCAATAAGCAGTGATATGTTAATATCAAGCATTTGATTCTTTGGCTTCATTAGAGTTCAAACAATCGCATCTTTTGTTTAATTTTTTTTTTTAATAAAAATTGTTATCACTAATTGTCCTCAAATATGATATCAAGGAAATGACCACTTAACAAGTATGTATTGTAAAACTAACTGCAAAGCATTTACCAATCACTGACATGTTTTAAATTACTGTTTCATTCCTCACTGCCTGACAATATGTTGGACTGTTCAGATACTTTAGGAAAGTACCATGGAAAACTTTTAGCAATCCTCTCCTCTCCTTTCCTGCCCCACCCCCCAGGAGAGTAACATGGAAAGCTTTTAGCAATCCTGTCCTGCCCCTCCCCCACCCTTCCCCATCCCTCTCACAAAAAGTAAATTTGGAAGCAGTAATAATAAAATTTAATCATGAACTACCTGTGGCTAGAAATATTCAACAATCTCTTTGTGAAAACTTTATGATAATTTATAGAATGCGGGTGGGTTTGATTTTCTTGTGGTAGTAGGCTGAAGTAAAAAAAAAAGCAAATACGATTCTCAGTTTTGTTTTGTACACTCATATATATTTAAAAAAAATATTTATATAATAAACGATAGAAATGGAAGCATGTGAATCTTTATTGATTGATTGGAAGATGTTTATGATCAATAAATTGATTGCAACTTCTATAAGTACTTTTACTCATAAAAACAAATCTGCAGCATTCGGTCAAAGTTTGAGATCCAAAATATTTGTAAAAAGCTGCAAACATGAGTTGGAAACACACAGACTGACACACAGAGCCACAAAACAGACGGACAGAATTTTGTTTGCCCTTCTTCCAGTTTGTAATATTATTTGTGATATGAGTTGGAGATTTGCCTTTAGCAGATATAAGAGATGTCAATTTATTTTCATGCAAAACCATAAAAGTGGTGACATTTTTAATAGAATCCAGAAACCGGAGTATGAAAATGTTTTTACTTCAAAACAAAGGAATTTACTTATATAGTGGAGTAACTTTTGAGTAAACTGCATGAAAATGGTAGTTTTATATAAACGGTAAACATTGTATGAAAAAAATTGATACTGAGTTGCACATACAGACATCCTTCATGCTTGATTCCGTAATGCTTGATTCCTACTGACCAGTCTACAAAATGGATACCATGTATTATAGTACAATCATAATAAAACATGATAATCTGAGTAAAATATAATAAGTGAGGAAGAATCTCATATTCTTTGAGAAACTTCTTGGCCCAAATTCTCAAATTATAAATGACCTTTCACCCTTTAAGTTTCTTCCTAGAAGTTCCCTTTGTATGGGATATGGATTCTAGGAAATATTTAGGAAATGGAGTTTACAATTTGTTTTAATAATGCACACAACTTCCTTAACAAAACTATTTCTGAAATCAATGTTTTAGGTATTGAACGTAACAAATTTATGTAACTTCTTAAGACATAATAGACATTGTTAGGAATACTGTCTGTTAAACCTGCTTCCAAAAGACACTTTTTGTAAAATTTTGTGCTCAAAAGTGCAATTTTGTTTTGGGTATAACAAACAAGACACTGCAGCAAGAACTAGTAACTAGAACCATCTCTCTCAAAAAAAGTATTTGGCAAAATGATTTCCATATTCCTCTGGAGGAAAAAAATGACTTTTATGAATCTTTCTTTGTTCAAATTTGTTTTCTCACTGGTCTCTCTCCGGTCCCCGTTTTTCGTATACTTAATCTTTGTATTAATTTTAAGCATCAGCCGTAAATTAACACCCACAGAAAATAATAGACCCCCCCCCCCGAAGAAATATCAACTTTACAGGTGAAAAGGTTCCCTTAAGAATATTTTTTATAAACTTTTAACAAAAGAAATTACATGATTTAATATTGAATAAATAATAAAGATTATACACATTGACAGCATTAAATACAAACTTACAACCAGAGTCCTTAGGCTTGAAGAATTTACAACAGAATTAATATTTTATACTGAAATAAATATTACTTTGAAAACACAGATTACCTTTAAATTAATACAAAATCTCACATAACTACTACACACGAATTTAACAATCTTATTTGGCAAATAAAAAATCTTCAATTTGTTAGAAACTTATCAGGAAAGGTTAATGGAAAGGTTTCCATGTTTTTTACGATACCAAAACGAATGACAGAAATATGTCTCCAAAATTTGCATGGTGGTGGGTGGGCTGTTATGCTAATCATTACTATATGTATGGAAGCTTGTACCAGTTTTTACAACTGTACACTTCCTGTGGATTTCTATATCTGCAGATGGTCTGTGTAACACTGAAGGTGACTTTCATGACTGACCTGGGGAAAAGTATCATACCCAGGGTATTTGGGCTCAGAGTCCAGTTACATACCTATCAGGGCACAGCTTTGTGCTAATGATGTCAAGAAAATGCGACCAAATGATAATAACTGACAAATTTAAAGAAGTAATACATCACAGCTCTTCCAGTCAACAACGGACCTACGGACTGGTGATGTTATGCATAGTCAGTAGCAAATGTAACCATAGTCTGTGTTGGGGCCGGGGGGGGGGGGGAGAAGGAACAGGAAGGGTAAAGGAAAGGGTACACTGGATATAGCTTTAAGAGGCCACCATTGTTATGTAATAATTTGCCAGTTATGGTTGGGATAGGATAGGACATGCTAATAACCCTCTGCCCCTCCTCCACCAATCCATACATATATCACAGCAAAGAAATGAAATATTTCCATTTAAAAAGATTCATACATTGGAGGAGGTTAGCTTAAATGTCACAGTGACATAATCACTAAGTTGGGGTGAGGGGGGGGGGGGGTAGGGCCGTAGGATTTCTTTTTAACCTGAGATTTCATGTAAAATAGCTTCATGATAATACACTGTGGCTACAGGGTGTTGTACATTACTTGTTGGCACTCAGGTTGGAGTCATTAAAATAACATTAATTACTCAGTAGCAGTAAACACATTTCATGTACAATGCATTTCCGATGAGTATTAGAATATATATGTAAATGCACCACAATACTACGAAGAAGAAGATTACAAAAATATCATTACAAAGCAACTTCACATAAATTTACAACACACTGCAAAGAAAGACAAATATGGATACCGAATGACACAAAATATTCACATTTAGAGAATACATGAAATAATCAAGTAATTAACAAATATTATAAAAAAAAATAATACAAAAAAACAAACAGACAAGTTGATTTGAATATAGCAAGAAGTGACCATTAACCATTAAGACTGTACAGGTATAACATAACCTTAACCTTTTTTTAAGATACTTAGTAACAGCAGTAAACTTAGTCTTTGACCTTTATTTAACTATTCATTGAGCAATATTTTAGACTCAGAGAAATCCCCCCCCCCCCATGGGGTCTTGACTTATGACTTCCTAAATCCTTTTTTTTTTTATAAATCGGAAGAGTGCAGCCCTACAATTTAGTAAAATAAAGGAAGTATAGAATGTGCCAATGTATCACTTCATATGGGAAGTTGAGTGGGACGTTACTTTGCAGTTCCCCAGCAGGTGGTGTAAACAGACACTTCCTAGATTGGAGAGGTACAATTTTAACTATTTAATTCTGAATTGTGGTTCTGTATGATTTGTACTATTCATATCTTCTATACCATATGTATATATATATGTCTTTAATATCGTCTTTAATTGTGCAGGCGAATTGTAACTTTGTGTTTTGAGCAAATTCCTAAATATGCGAAAGGGTGATAGTGAGGGGAGCCTGAAGATTTTTGTGCCAGAAATTTTTGTGTTACTGTATATAATTACTGTATATACTGTATATTGTGATAGAAAAGATAAAAACCTTAATGAGGCCAAAAAACCACAAAACAAAATTCCTTCAATTTTGAAAAAATGCATCAACCAAGAGACACATGGATAAAAAAGGGTAACTTTGATTTGATTTTGATTTGATTTTGATTTGATCACATCAGGATTGCATCATCAACAACACCCACCCATACAAATGCATCCCACAGGACTGGTACAAGGAAACATTGTTGAAACCCTATATATGTTATTACTGTGGTCATCATTCCAAGACTTAACTGTACCATCAGGCCAGAAAAGCAAAGCAAACTGATTTTTTGTTTAAACTTTGTCTTATAGTTTTCATTTACAAAAGTTTATGTAACTCATTCTGTGACACACGGTAAAATCCTCTCATATGTTAAAATCTTTTCCCCTAATTCACAAGTCTATATTTGTGTGTATCTGGTGCTGATAGGTAGCTGCTGACATGACATGCAAAGAGGTAGGCAAACAGTCTCCTCTTTTCTCCCATTTCTCTGGTTGAATTGATTATATCGTCGGTATATGTTCCCAAAATATGTTAGAACATTTACTCATGCCACCCTCAAAGTATTTCTCGGCACTGAGACATTTTAGTCCTCAATGTCTGGAAATAGTATTGGAGGGTAAGAGCAGAGGATTCCACGAGCCAGGTCAGGTAGAGGGATGATAATATCACTACCCCCCTCCCCAACCCCCCCCCTTTCCATTTTGAAGTCTTCATACAAATGAAAATACGTTATTCTTCATCCCATACTTCCGTGGGACGTTAACTTTATCCTGGGTCCTGGGGCTGCATGTAGACCTCCCTCTGATCGGCCTGTTAGTATTAAAGAGCCACATCGGAAAGCACCATCAACAACTTCTGGTAACATTTAAGTAAACAATGCTAAACTTTGAGGCATATGGTCACAGCCTCCTAAAACATCCAGCAAATGGAAGTGATATGAATATTCATGACTTAGGGTGTGGTCAATTCACTACCACCGTTTTAATGAGAGTATCTTTACAAACAGCCATTGGTCAATCCTCTAATGACAAGAACTTGCAAAGTAATGACAGTAGTACTACTTCGGACCTTCTGTTACCACGGTGACGGTACTGACCGTACTCATCTGCTGATTGTAATCCACACTGCCGTAGCTGTTCTTAGCCGGTTCGCTGTGGTCTTTTTTGTCGTGGACTTCCGCAGAAGGGAGAGATGTCAACTCCTTTGAATACAAATCACTGACGTAGATTACCTGTTGATTGAGAGATGAGAAACATAATCATCATTCTTGTGATCTGATGGGATCACATGGCAGTGGCCTGTACAAGTGTTCGGGAGGGAGGGGGGGGACGGTGAGATGGGACAAATTCTAAGTTTAGGTAGGAGCATGGACCTTTATGGGAAGACCAGAGGTAGATCAAGGGTTGAACACTTTTCCCTTCATTTCACCCCCCCCCCCCCTTTTGCACACACCAATGTCGCCAATACCGTATTCTTGACGGAACTTGTTCTCATGCGGCTGGGTGAAATCAAGCTAGCACATTTACATGAATGCTGGAAAACTGGAAACAAATGTTGCCAAACATTTGCCCATAATTTTTGCAACTACACGTACCCAACATGTGATTTCATATTTGAATTGACCGTAACCAATATATATATTGCAACATCATCACAAGTTCGTTCCATTTTAGACTTAATAGAACAACGCACAAAGCCCTCTCCTATATATCGTCAACCTATCCCCAACCCCGTTTGTACCCAATCCAGCTAGCACTTCAGTCCTCTTATTTATTATTATAAACCTCAACCGCCTGAAAGGCTGTTACATATTATGTAAATTTCTACCGAAAAAAGTGGCATAATTCACAACTTAATTTTTATCATAGAGAAAAATGTGTGTTTGTAAACATGTACAGACTGGCAGACATCGTTTCTTTGCAAATAGCAATCCTTATCTTGCAGACGGGTGCATACCACCGTGAGGCGAACTAAAAATGTTGCCAAACCGTGACACTATAAAACCATGATACCGCTTGGACAAAAGCAACCACGGTTGGCTTAACATTCAACAAAAATATCTATACTACGTGCTATTCATACCTTAGGGCCTGTCCCTTCATCATCCTTCTCAAAATATCAAGATTTTGAAAAACAATAAAAGGTGTGAGTTTCTAACAATGCCGTGTGGCCTATCGTACACAAACGTGGATGGCTAGGTCAACAATGACTGGTGTATCCGGGACTGAAGATTTCCTTTTTTCTATGTACAGTAGGCATAAGTGTCCTGTATCCATCCAAAAATGAAGGAAATCTTTCGTTTTTGAACACAAACATAAAAACCGTCCTGACTAGCACAAGACATTTTCTTTTGTGCAGGTCATGCTCCAATTATACTTATACACCTAAAGCATTGTTGCTACAGTTTAACTTGATCAACAAATCATAAATAATATTCAATCAAACTCTTTTCTTTGAAGCAACGGTAGATTCTGCCTTTCCTTGACGTAATCTAATCTTGTACATTAAGAACAATCCAACACTATCCGACAAGACTGTCCAACAAGACATTTGGTCAAACAGAAGAAGGACAGTTGTAATATATTTTATCTGTAATATATTTTACAGTACTTTCAAGGATGGTAGTTATTTTGAGTTGAAAGTAATTGACTTGCATGGTTACAGCAGGGAGTTTCCATAACAACTCCCTGGTTACAGGTTTTTTTTAAATCTCAATAACATCCAAAACGTTTGTCAATATCGGGCACAGATCAATTTGTCTGACATCGTTTTCCAACCTGGCACTACAATTCAAAAGTATTTGTTTGCACAACCATTTGCATGAGACCTATTATGGTCTAAAAATAAGCCCCAAAATGCACCATTTGAAAGTTTTAAAAAGGTTAAAATAAATAATATATTCCTTTTCACCGATTGAGGGGAATCACTTGTTGTTACTAAACTACTGAGTATGCTCCTATCTTGCTAATCCCGTAGACGTCGACAAAGCTGGGCTTAGAACTTTGTTTTGAAAGATTTCAATACACATCTGTGACACCACATTAACAATAAGCAGAATATGTTGTGACTTCTCAATTTAGTATTCTTTAAGTACTTCTCGCTGCAGGAAATACGAACGAATGTTCATAACAAAACCTACTTCAAAGTACACATTCTCTGTGATTACAAAAAACTATGATAGGGCTATATACTGAGAAGGACCCCCCCACACAGGCAGTCAGCTTTAATTGGGCCACCAACCCCCCCCCCCCCTTTGTTCTTCAGCAACACTTTCAGAATCAGATGCCAATTAAGCAGAATCATTTGGTGTTGTTAACTAATTCAACAAAGACATTTTGAAAACAAAAATGATTATGTTATATTTTTATCTACATGTGTTATAGGCATTAACTGACATGGGGTTTATTAAGTCTGTTTTGAAAGATTCCATAAAAGAACTGTGACGACGATGTAACAATGAGACACAAATTGTACTTCTCAAGTATTCTCAAGAAATAGAGTGTACATGTTAATAACAGAAGCTACTTGAATGCAAACATTCTCATGCAATACAAAATCCTAAGATAACTCTACGTACTTTTTCCTCTGAAAGGAAATCATCACAGGCAAAGGTTAAAGTGGTTTTGATTTTGTTTAAAACCAAGGAATAATACTTCTTGAGATATATTGAACATCAAACTAAGTAATACATTTTGTATGATATTTAAGATTGACTTTATCTGATTCTGTTGAAATATTACATTATCTGTCTGCCTAGAAGCTGCTTTTAGATGTTGGTTAATTCTTATCCACTTAACCCCCCAACCCCCCCCCCCATCTTTGGTAGGAATAGGAATAGTTTTCATTTCGTG
>JAIPMN010000005.1:16321-36018 GCA_020650975.1 Apostichopus californicus | reverse complement strand
CTGCTTTTAGATGTTGGTTAATTCTTATCCACTTAACCCCCCCACCCCCCCCCCCCATCTTTGGTAGGAATAGGAATAGTTTTCATTTCGTGAAACACCCAGCCGTATTTTACTTTATATAGTACTACATTTGATTCTGTTGTTATATGTATGTATGTATTTTAGATCCTCCTGCAAGCAGGAACTCGCAAAGAAGCCTCATTGGCTTATCAAAGCTGCAAGCTGACCGAAGTCAGTCTCTTAGATTCTAATGTCCATGATTATGAATTGTCAATTGTCAACAACTCTGTAACTGGATGACATACATTAATCTTGGAGTGACTCGAAGTATGGACCTTATGATTAAAAGGCACCGGCGTTAACCACTGAGCGAACATAATAATAATTATTAACTATTATTATTAATTATAATTATTTTTTATTATCTCTTTGTACTTCTATCAGCACAGAGAGCACCAAAAACTCAAGTTGATAAAAAATATTAAAAAAAAAAAAAAAATAAAGATTGTTTAGAAATGGCTGGCAAAAGTTTTGTCAATTTTGCCTGTTTGTCACTTTTTATTCAAGAAAGGGAGAGTGGATCGCTAGGGTACTAAATAAGCAGGAAATACCTCCTGATAAAAGATTTAACCTTCAAATATAGGTCAATGCTAGAAATAGGTCAACGAGTCTGCTGTGTCCATTCCCGGTCCCAAACGGTAACACAAGCGTATAAATTATCAACATCAATGTCATTCTGAATTAGTTCACAAAGCAAAGAAATTTCAGTCCTTTGAGGACGAGACAATCTGGGTACAATTCATCAAATTGTTACAAATTTTATGAAAATTCCAAAGGAATTTTAAAACTGTACGGAACCAAAGTTTAAAGCCCAGAGGTCTAGAGGGGGTTATGACTGGCAATGATAACTAGGTCAGTTCAATCCCACAGTTCTGGAAAATACAATCAAACTATTTTACAAACAAATTATGATACAATTGGGAACCGCAATCTATCAAATAGAAACAACAAATGACCATCGGGGTTTTTGGAAACTGAGATTGGGGGAGGTATTTAAAAGGGGAGGGGTGGTTAAACAGTTTATCCCAATTGGTGTTATTTAAGCATCAGGGTCTGTTACAAATCTGTGAAACACTTACTGGGACATAACAACCCCCCCAAAAAAAAATAATGTGAACTAATCGTACAACATCTTTTTGAGTTGATGTTTTGTTAATGTTTTCATACAACTGAAAAGTGACAACATGTAGCAATACAGTTCATCCCACGTTGACTTAAATTTAGAAATCATTTGAAGGACTGGAAAATTTAAGATTTAAACTTTTTTTTAAAATGACAATGTCAAATAGTACATAATTAATGGAAATGCATAAAAATTGTTCCATATTGCTTTGATTAATTCCAAGCTAATGTTGAGCATTCAGTAGGTTTATATAGCTGAGAAAAAGCCCCAGACTGGACGGCCACCAAACAGAAATAGTCAGCTTAAGCTGTTTTTTTGTTGTTTTCTGTATAGTTATGAGATATTGGGTGAGTGTAGAGGTTGCACATATACATTAGGTAGCAGACAGCTAGGCCGTGATGGTTCAGGGTGGATATGTATTATGTGTCTGAGCATGTCAGCAGTGCGCACAGGCTCATATATGCACAAAACGAAAAAGGTCATATGCCATTCTTCCTTTCCCACATTAGAAAAAACATTAACGACACCAACAGGAAGGCTCTTCTTCCTCTTGAATAAAAACAAAATAAATATAGAGGCACAAATTATGTCCCTCTCATAACAGTCTTTGGATGATATCAGTGCAGTTGCATTTACAAGTATCAGCTAACATATTAGAAATTTAAAAATGAAGAAACATTGTTCTTTTTTAAAGTTTTGCTATGACTGAAGACTAAGTTTGTATAAACCTGCTTGATCAAGTCAAACAACATCCCCATCCTCTATATAGAACCTATAAGAGCCATTTCTTCCAGTCCCAACTCTCCCTTTGGAATTAAACTACTGTAAGAGGAAGTGCTTTAATTGTTACAACTTTCATCGTGGGTGTCATTTCCTCGCTTCCAAACAGTCACACCAACATTTCTCACAGCTCTTACGTGACTTCAGATGAGCGATCACCACATTGTGACGGTGAATGCTCCCGTTGTCGCAGTTATATTGGAAAAAATTAAAAAGGTATAGTGGGGAGGATGGGAGCAGGACTGCCTTTTCTTTATTTCTCTCCGCGGTACCATAACAGGGTTTCCAATTTATTCTCCCCCCTCCTGCCTCTCGCTTCCTCCCTGAAGCAAGGTAAAGACTGGGCTTTGATCCATCTAACACTCCCTCCATTAACATCTCTCCCAAAAATGTCAGCATACAAGATAACATACATATACGTGTGGTCGTTGCAAGGCAGCACCGTTCAATACTCTCACACACATGACATTTATCATTCTCCTCTACCCAACCTCTTCAACCGACACTGCAAAATTGACCTAACATTTCTTCTTTATTTTACAAAACTACTCTTTGTAAGGGAGTGATAGCTCAGTTAACGCCGGTGCCTTTCAATCATCAAGGTCCCGAGTTTGAGTCACTCCAAGATTAATGTATGTTTTCCAGTTAAAGAGTTGTTGACAATTGACAATTCATAATCATGGACGTTAAAATATGAATCTAAGAGACTGACTTCGGTCAGCTTGCGGCTTTGATAAGCCAATGATGGCTTCTTCGCGAGTTCCTGCTTGCAGGAGGATCAAAAATACATACTTTCTTCTGTTTCACCGCCAAATAATCTCTTTCGAATGCAGCAGATACCTAACTGCTATCTAAAATCGTGCGGAACGGGTGAAAAAAATCAGCGTGAAAATGCTCACCGTCAAGATGACGACGATGGTGCCGAGGAAACCGCCGGCTACGACATCGCTGGGATGATGCTTGTAGTCGCTGACTCTTGTCTCAGCACAGAAGACGGCCATGGAGATGCCGATGAGTTGGAGCAAAGGTCGTAAGAGAGGGATAGGGGAGAAGACAAACCTACGCTGCAGGTAGACCTGAGGATATTTAAGAAAAAATGAAGGAAGGTTTTTTTTTTCATTTTAATGTATCCCATATATCCTCCTGGCTCCCTAGATGACCCCTGGGGCTGTATCCCTCTGAACCCCCTCGCCTCTCTCTCTCTCTCTCTTGGTCATCAGGCCTGCCCTGGGCTGCTGAAGAATGGGTTGGGACCTATCTGTTTGTGATATGAGGGGGGTGTTGAGCAAGGCTATGAATTTGTTGGATGTGAGAGTACACTGGTCGTGTGTAGACAGGTTGCAAGCCAATGGGAAACTAAATATAGGGTTGTTACCTTACAATCGACCATAGCCAATCACTTACCACCCAATACACAAACAGGTAAAATGCAATAGATGAGTGTCCAGATGGAAAAGATAACCTGTAAGAGAGAACAAAAACAAAAAAACTCTTTAGCTATTTTCAAAGATCATTCACTTAATTATTGCTATGATTTTGGTAACAACAGATG
Organism: Apostichopus californicus; assembly: GCA_020650975.1. Lineage (NCBI taxonomy): Eukaryota > Metazoa > Echinodermata > Holothuroidea > Aspidochirotida > Stichopodidae > Apostichopus > Apostichopus californicus. The sequence continues at coordinate 32,503 of JAIPMN010000005.1, read as the reverse complement.
TTTACCTTAGGATATGAGTTTTATGGGCTATATTTCTCTAGAATCTGTTGAAATTACAATCATCCATATAGAGCAGACATTAGGTAGAAAAGTAAGTTGTCTCATGTCGAACTATTCTCAGTACTAGTTGAGCAACGCATTGTGTTAAAAATATACCAAAAAAATGGTCTACCAAGAGTGAAAAGTTGCTACGATGTGGACAGCTAGCGAGTTTTTAATCAATATTATTTGATCATAAGCTTCCCTAATTTCATCAGAGCTAAATGACATTGTCTTAATTCTCAACAGACAAATAGAGCCCATAAAAAGTTATTTTTATGCAGTTGATTGCAAATGGTTGATGCAAAAATGCAAATGGGGAGTTGAACCAATATTACCTGGCATCTGTTTGTAGTTTCAAGTTCCCTCCCGTACAGAGTGCATCTTCGACATAGAGAGGATGTCCATCAGGGTCCGTGCAGTTTATGAGGGACCAATCGGGTTGACACAGGTCAATAAAATGGGGTCTTAAACGACCAATGAGGTACTTGCTGCAGTTCGTTAACAAAAAATTGGCTACCAGCCCAAAGAGCATTGGTCCAATGGTACTGTAAAGGGCCACCGCATAAGGGTGGAAGGAATATTTGCCGACGGGAACACGGCTGTAAAGAGGCTTCTTGGTCTTTGTGAACTCGTCGTAAAGGAACCACTCCACCAGGAAAATCTGAAATCGGGAAAAAGCAAAAAGGTTGTGGATATGACAGACACGGAACCTATCCTTGTACATAAGCCTATAAAACCTGGGTAACCACGGAAACTATATCCCGCCCAGAAAAGCCCCCTAATTTGACAAGGATATGCTAGATCAATCTGTTAGGCAGAGAGAAAATACAATCATCAAAACCGTTTGGTGAACACCCCAAACAAGGTCCAGATGGCTGACCACAAATGCAGATTCGAAAAGTAAAAGAAAACACTTCTAGGCACTTTGGGCTGTAGAGTAAGAAGGATCCGGGGGAGGGGGGGGGAGGGGTGGACAGGGAGTGACCAGTCTTGGAGGGTGTACAGTGTTAAACAGGTTACCAATTGGCAAGAGAAAGAGGGTACTAAATTATTAATCCACGTTATCCCCCAAACAAGGCCAAATAATTTCTTTACGCTTCTTTTTTCTCACATATATATTTTTTTTAGGTTGGAGAGGAGAGGCATAAGGGTTATCTATCACATAACTAAAAAAGATGGTTGGGTCTTCTTCTTTAAACAAAGTATGAGATTTGTGAATATGTTGTGGGGAGACAGGTAAGTGAGGAGCAAAGTAAATTCATATTTCTGAATATGTTTACAAATATGTATACATAATTGTTCCATATAATGTATAATATATATCATATGCATTTTATAACCACATGCCATTGACAGGCTGCTCTCCATATAAAATCTTGTCAGAGCAATATAAAGTCAAACCACATTTTACGGCCTAACAGTGTGGTCTACCATGTCAATATAAAGTGCACACTGTAAATTAGGTAGCACTGTGTAATGTTCCACATCTGACGGAAGGGGGGGGCGGGGGCAGGGGCGTATTACTCGCCTCAGTGCACCACTTACAAATTTTCCATATGGCACTTGCAAAGGTTCCCATGAACATTAATGGCAGTATGAATTGTCAACAAATATCAGCCATATTTCTTGTCTCCACAAAAAATTGAACAAAAAATGACGATTAGACAAAAATAACGTGGCTATGTTCTGCCTGAGATTCACTAATTTACAGTGTAATATTATTATTATAGTTCAGAACGTTTTTTCCAATAATGTAAATGTTGTAAAATGTTGCTAAATTCAATAATTTTGAATGAATGTGGGCATACAAAGTATAGTGAATTTAATGAAGATTTAACCATTCGTGTCCAGTCAAAACTGGCCTAGATGAATAATCAATACGATCGAGAGACTCAATATCCTCCCTGTTTTAAGATCTCTCTGGATTATTTCTGATGAAATTTACAACTCATGATCCTCTGGATGCATCTATCTACTGTAATATAATAGTCAAATAAAAAAAAAATATGTACCATTCAATGCTTTATCTGAAATGTACAGGCTGTATAATATTGTATTTCATGTAATATTGTCACATTATGTCCTTTAATAAACCTGGCCAATTAAATTGTTTTGCAAGTTAATCAGAATTTCAGCTAACTTCTTTTCATACACTACTTGCAACTTTTAGAATATATGTATATATGTTCAAAATTTTGTTTTAAAAAAATTTCTGATGTAAATTTATATATTATGCAAGGGCAAAACTGTTATGTATAGTCAATAACATACCCCACATACTGCTTTAAGCAGCTTGAAAAATATGCAAAGCTTAACAAGGGTGCAATTAACCAGACACTTGCTATTATCGAACAATACCACTTAGGGAGTAGTAAACTGTTCCTTAGTAAAGATGGGAAAGAACCTACCCCGGCCACTATTGTGTTAAATAGGAACCATCATCCATCGCCCGCCCATTGGTAACAAAGACATTGCTTCCTCTTAACTGTAACTAAAAAGACATTCTAAAAGATTCTTTTAAAATGTCCTTCTAGCTAAAACTGTTTGGAACAAGATCTCACAATTAGACAGGGAAAGTTGTTTGTCGCGAGGCCTAATGCAAGTTCCTTCAGTGAATCTGGACAATGAGGCTGATTATCTTCATACACCAGCTTATACATGCAAAAGCCTGATGGTAGTAAATAGTCGTTATATACCAGAGAGGTGTTGTTAACTTGTTAGCTTGTTTACGAAGGTCTAATCGTCTGCAAGTCGTCTACAGTGTGCTCGGTCTTAGAGTAGCAGCTCCCTGGTTATACAGTGAATATTTCAATTGATGCATTCATGTTCAGGCTGTGTGGTTAGGGTTAATAACACTAGGGTGTTGAAAATACCTTCCAATTCTTGCTCCCTCAATACGCTTCGCATTTTGTACTGATTTTGCTTTCATCTGTAGATACCACTCTCATATGCTAAAGCATGACGAGAAACTAAGGCCAAAAATATTATCTCTGACATTTTAAGTACAGCCCAACACATTCCACACTAGCTGTAAGTATATTGTGGCCTATTCACTATACACACAGCTACAGTATTCATTTGGTTCCTATTAGCTTTCTATACATTATACTGTACAGCTACACGGAGGCCTGCAGGTACAGACATGTCCCAACAACCAAAGGTATAAACCTGCAGATTTCTTTCCCCTTCCTTTTTCCCCTCCTCCCCATCCCAGCCCCCCCCCATCTCAGCCCCACCCCCCCCCCCAAATGGAGACTACAATTGCCTGAAACCTGGAGAATATATGAAACATTGTTAAGTCAAATAACAGGTCACCATGTTAACATCATAACATGGTCTTTTGTGTTCAGAATTGGCACCGCTACCTTGCTTTCAGTTTTCTGCACATAAGATAAATTGGAGATCCCACAGTGAATTGAAAATTAAGAAATATATATCTCTCAAAATGCAACTTAATAGTCGAGCATCAGCAAATTTTTCTGAGCCAAGTTCATTCTAGGCACGGTAGAACGAGAGTGCTAAGGTTGTGGGGAGACAGGTAAGCGAGGAACGAAGTAAATATATTTAAACCACACATACTGTACATAACACTCTTGCTCCATTATGAGTTTCTCAGCTACAATGAACATCGACACATGAAGAGAAAGAATAAGGAGGAAAGAAAGGTCGGGAAAAAAAAACCTACCCTGTCCTAAACTTTATTCCTCTCCTAATTGTCCCTCACTACGTCTTTGTTTTGAGTTACATTCTTTGACATTAATTGTTGAGTCATATCTTATTAGGCTTTACATCCAAACATCACGGCTGAGCGGAATTGCCAGAGTTTGTCTCGAACCCTTGAGACGCCTCCACAAAAGAACCCTTGCAGCAAACTTGGTACTCTTATGAATTCATCAATGTTTTGCACCCAACCCAGAAAATCGAGAGAAATTCAGAATAATTACAGCACACTTCTGGCAAAGAAACCAACCCTCATTTTTCTACAAACTTCTAGAAGTAGGGTATGTCAAGAACACTTTACATGAGTCACTGGCTTCCCAAAACCCTTGGGCATTTTGCATCTTAATAGGTAGGTCTACATTCTCAACTTAGCTGACAATTATTATTCAATCTTGCCATTCTCTTTCTATACAAGGTCTGTAAACCGACACTTGCCTTGCAGTAAATCCTACCTCTGTCTGCTTGGCTAGTCTGCAGTATGTAACATACATACAGTATATGTCAATGAAGCTGCTAGTAAATTCAGAATGACTAAAAACCAAATACAGCTAAGCGGTTCGCTCAATCACATGCCAGATTGAAACTGAACGTGATTCTTTCGGTTCTGCTAGGTTCCTCGGTTGGGCCTTTCGGCGGTAGGCCAAGCATGAAATTTAAAGTCTCCGATATCATACTTCCCTATATTGTAAATCAATCAATCCAAACCATATATAGGCAATCGCTCATGTGAGCACTCCGAGAAAATCAACGCCTCTGGGAATTTAATGTCACCTAGTCTCAGGGAAAAGAGTGGTTGCATGTGCAGCTTTCAAAGTTTCGAACAGTTTCACAAAAGATGAACGTGACTCGTCTTCGAGCTTTGTTCGAGCCAGTGGCAGACAAAGACTGACTGACTGACTGTCAATAAATTTCCATAGATCGTCAGCCAATTTTTAAAAATTGCGCTGTGTTAATAAATATCGAAAGTTCGGATTACGGTACGTCAAGACGACAATATATGTAAATGTGACACACTCGAGTCAGTATGGGAGTGCTGTATGAGCTGAGAATTATAATAATTATGTGCATGGGATAGGGGATTCAAGTCTTAAAACAAAACAGAAATACCATCAGGAGATCCCAAAATCAATGAATATAAGTTGATCTTATATACACAGTCAAAATGAATTAAAGGGAATGCAGAGTGTTTATTCGGGTTTAATAATTTTAATATTTAGGATCGGACAATTGTTTTGACTGCATACCAGGAACAAAAGACCTGCTCCGGTATCCTTCTTTTCTAATAATAGCAATGACAATGATTATAATCAGCAGTTATTTTTACGACGCTTAAGTGACCAAAACTGTGGGAGAAGCCTGCAAGGGCTTATGGATTACAACTTACACGTCGGGTGGCTTCCAATTCAACATTTAACTCAAATTTGGAATCTTATCAATTTAGACAGTCATTTCAGAGCCCTAGGAATAAACCAAACATCCTCGTAGATGGGTTAAAATTCAAATATGAAATGGATAAAGGATCTCAATTCCATTACCTCAATTCATGCACCCATGCACCCCCCCCCCCCCCGGACCTCCTCTCCTCCTATTGTACATCAAAAAGAAGAATTGGTTTCAGAAACTTCCTGGCCATGAGTACAGCTAGGTGGGGTATGCATACCTAAGGCCTGTACATGCACCCCATATATATATGATGTAGCCTATAGTACACAGATCTGTTCTTATAAGCCTCGCTGTTATGAAAGCACCATTATACCTGCATCATTGCATGACAACTGGCTAATTAAAACATTCCAAACAACACTTGTTACTTTGTGCTTTTGCAGTAAAAATTTCGTTTTGATATCTTTGTGGTTATCTCCTTTTATTCATTTTATCTTATTGTATTTTTAAATTTGACTTGATTTGAATTCAATTCACGGATGCATGAAGCCTTCCCAAAGAAATGTAAATTCTAGTTATGCTGAATGTGACACATAACCCATAAATTCAAGACTGCTGCAGTGAGTTCCCTTTCTCCCCTACCCCCTCCCCTTCCCCACCATCCACTCTCCCTCTCACATCCTTCACAGCCAAAACTTATGACAAACCCATTGCACATGTAGATGTTGTAGTACAGTTGGACTGTGACCAACCTTTATCTGATCAGGTAATGCACTAATATACCATAAAATTTAGCTTTAACCAAACAAGAAAACAAAAAAACAACCAAATCAGATTATTATGCACTAAAATTTCCAAAGTAGGAAATTTGTCCTCTCTTGATAAGCTGAAGACCCCCTGTCTACCTGATCAATTACCAGTAATTTACCCATCCAAGGTAATACAACACATTGTGATGTAAGGCTTACAAGGACAGGGGGATGACCCCCTCCCTGGGAGCTGAGGTCAGGTCACTGTATGGGTCCACTTTTGTCTCATTATAGCAATGACACCGAGGAGAGCATCTCTACCACCACTTTAAAGGAAATGAAAAATACATTTCTAACTTTAAAATAATCAATGCTTGTATCCAGACAATACTATATTATACACTATATGAAATTATTATTATTTTATCTTTGGAAAGAAAATAACCTGAGGTTACCACTTCCCTGTTGTTATGGGTAATTTTCCATTTTTATTGTGATGACGGTATGGTACCAGAAATAGGGGGAAAGGGAATTGGGTCAAAAAAGTTGTATTCAAGATAATATGCACATTTACATATATACAGTACAGTTTGTGTGTATTTCTTTGAGTGCAGGAAACCATACATGTCTGTAATTTACCATACATGCTTGGTTTGGGGAATTGGCTTTATATTAAAAGGTTTTGGGTTAGTCCAAAACATGGCATCCCAAAAACACTAATTAAATGCTTTATTATTTTGTTATTACTAATTAGTATATTAGTAGCGCTTATAGTAAACGGATTGTCCTGAACTAAATTTAAATTTTACAGATGAAGCTATTAATTCTAAGCATCCTGTCGAAATTTGCATTAATTGATTCCCAGCTTTATGTATACCGTTTTCAAGAAAACAACATTCAAAGTTGACATGTTTTGCAGCAGATGTGAAACTAGAAGCAAACAGGTATGATGTCATAGAAGCACACTATATTTTTTCCTATGCTTTTCTTCAAAATCTCATTAGAATATTCTACATCAAAATTGGGATGCCATCATGTATCTCAGACTGAATATGAATGAAATTTATGTCATTGGTATATATTAATAAATTCTCACCCCTTTATACAGTATCTAATCCATGGTCGAAACTATGAAGTGAGAAATATAACAAAGTTTTGACATTTTCAAATAATCAATTATATATCCCAAAAATGCCATGTAGGGGCTGGAAACAAATTTCACTGTGATATTATGCATAATATGTGTTCCTTCTTCATCGCTTAAAGGGTGCGAAGACTCGCGCAAAAAGAAACGTTCTAATGCTGGTAATCTGACCTAGTTTCGAATGAGGTGTAACAGAAGTGTTAGACACCACCATCGATCCCAGAAAATACGCACACAGCTTGCTACCTTCGGTAATTAGACACTAGTGTACAGTCAGTACATACAGCTGCGGTCAATACCCACAGCACAGTGTGCAAACGATACAGCGATGGACATCTCAGGTCCAGCTAAAGATAACAAGGTATCACGTTTCATTACTGTCTGCATTTTGTAGCGACAAGCAGAAAACTTCACTTGCAAGCACCGGAAAGTTAACTTTTTCCGAGCGCGGCACGCGGTTTGGGCGAGTCTTCAATGCCTTTAAACTATTAATTCTTTCAAATGGTCTTTTCTTTCAATGTCCAAAAATTTTACATTTTGATATGTAACATATTGTGAGGTCAACAAAATCCCTTCCTCTTTCGTTTGCTGAATTGTTTCCTTATTCTTTTACTTTTTCCTTCGAAAATTTTGGATTTGTTCCAAAAAATTGGTCATTGAACTGTTTCATATGAATTCATACTTTAGCCAGGCATAAAAACACTATTTTGTTTACATATTTGTTGAAACCTTTATGACTATAAATAAATACAGATGTAAGAGAACCGAACACATGCATGAATGCAATGCAGCTTTAGTATTACTGTACATGATACTAGGACGCTACCACCAAAAGCAAATTTAAAAGTCGGTTGAGATCAAAAACTTTGACCTTGAGAGGGCAGATGTATAAATAATCCCTTTACGAAAACAAAACCGATTTCTGTTTTTCGGGTGGGTTGCTTTCTTTACTCGGATATATAAATATATTTGAAAAAGCCTTTGGAATCGGAAAAAACAGCCAACGGGCGGTATAGTATCCCGAATCGACTTTGTGAGTGGGAATCAACAGATAAGCTAAAAAACTACACCTATTGTAGACGGGTTTCGTATTTCGAGAATTTGTAAGGAATCGTAAGGTGAACAGCGGTAAAGGAATTAAGACATGTAGGTATAGATATTCCAGACTGACTTGTCCCACTTACGAGGTTAACTAAGTTCACATTTTACTCCAACCTGTTATATTGCCTGCTGCTAAAATGTGAATGAATTAAAGGTATGTAACAAACTATGATCAAAACAAGTTACCATGCAATATATTGCTTTTAAGCAATGATGATTACCACCCAGCAACTGATTATTTCAAGTTCCTGCCTTCAGGCAAAAGTATGCGTACTTTTAAGGGTTCTAAAAGATTTACTGACAGTTTCTATCCTTCTGCTGTGAAGATATTCAATCCGCACCAACACCGTTAAATAATTTTATACTCCAATATATTTCATGTACAATTACATACTTTGTAGACTTTATATTGGATATGAGGGCATTTATATATTTTTGTAAGCTTTAATATTTTGTAGGTACATTTTATATATTTTGTTCATCTTTATATTGTGAGTACATTTTCATATTTGTGTACATTTTATGGGAACGTTTTCATATCTATGTATATTATTTTACGTCTTATATGTTGCTTACAATTTTAATGTTTTGAGCTCTTGTAATATCAACCAACTTCCATTGTATTTTTATATGATTGGCTGAATAAATATCTATCTATCTAAGCATGCATGGTGGAGCAAGAGTACTGAGGTTGTGAGGAGACAGGTAAGTGACGATAGTAAAGTTAAGTTTCTTCAAATTTAAATTTACGATGACCTCTACTAATATGAGAGTTTATCAAAACAGCATCACAATATTTACTACAATTCACTCAAACTTTTATTTTGGTCAGAATTAACTCCCGCTGGAAAATAAGTTTGAGTCTATTTGAAACTCCGGAAGAGATCTCAAATTCCTTTTAGAAAATTTTAACACATTAAAATTTGGATCCCCATTATGCCTAATTAAAGGGCATTCCAGTAGCACTCTCTCAGATGCTAGAAGGTCTGACAATGGTCACTCAATGCTCCAATCATTTTACTACTATGGCCGTCATAGTATTATTTCTCACTGAGATATTTGTCTTAATTAACACTCCTCAATTAGTATGTCTGTAGCCATGGGCATGCGAGCCATCCAGACTACTGTGCCCCGCCATCTATGCCCCCATTACGTGTACAAAACTTCACAAGTTACAGGACATGATATATTGTTCCCCTCCTTAATTTAGAGTTGAGGGTTGGGCTTGTAACCCAGAGGTCACTGGTTCAAATCTCCTTCTAGCCATAATTTTCTTTGTTCTTTTTCCTTAATTGTCTAAAATATCCCAGTCAGATTATTGTGCCCCTCCTTAAATTGTTGGTGTCCTTCTATACAGTTTTTGGTGCCCCTCCAACTTACAATTCCTGACCACGAGGGCCTGTGAATGAGAATAATTTAGGGTTCAGCGGTCAATTGTTCAAATCCCCTTCTAGCCATTAATTTCTTTGCTCTTTTCTCATTATTGTCTAAAATTTTCTGTATTGGCCCCTAGTATGCCAGATATTCAAATATGGTCACAATTTGGTCAAAATTCTTATACTTTTTTTATTACCACCTTGGAAGAAATGTACCTCACTGGGACATTCAATCATCTTCTGTGTTCATTTAGAATGCCTGGGAACAATTTGGAGAACAAAGACTCCCCAGGAAAAGTACTTTTTGAAAACTTCTAGCAATTATAGTGTGCTATAATTTGGGGCCTATACATACTACCTTTAATTGTCTAAACTTTCCCGGTCAATTTTCCATAATTTAGAGTATCAGAACTACCAGGAAATTACTTTTAAAAAAAAGGCCGTTTGCAAAACTTAGTATCCAAAATTGGGTGCGACTTTATGAATAATATCGCCTTCATGTTGCATAAACACATGTGTATGCAGTTACAATAAATTTGTACCGTAAATGGGGAATATATACACCCTCAGAGTGATATGCGATGTGAAGACAGAAAAATATGCAATTTGAGGCAAACAAAATTCCTTCGTCAGTTCAGTTCCATTCCAGAAATATCTTTTGTAATCAAATGTAATCACACTGCTGTGCCACTCTATCAACTGCATTTATATTGTTTAGATTTCAACAATTTAGGCGGGTCAAAACCTGCCCCGTTTTCCACCTTTTGATTTTCTTCGGGATCAGAGAGGCTTAAGTGTCTTACTGAGAGATATAAGCAAAGGTCCCATGATGTCCCTCCCTAGCTCTGGAAGATTGTTTATCTCATATCTTTCCAAAGGGGAAGGATCTGCAATGAGTGACGACTTTGGATTCGAATTACCATAAAAAGAATATATGAGCAGATACCAGCTTGTAGTGTGATTGATCAATATGTTACAACATGAAACCATGGTTGCATGGTATCCAGCTGATCTGTGGTAATTGGGTTTTTTTTCTTTCAATGTTGTTGATGCTTCCTGTTTTTCATTTACTGTTAAATGTGCTCTTGTCCGAGCCAACCAGGGGTGCAAGCATAGCCCCCCCCCCCACCCTCCATCCATATTCTTCATAACATTTTATAAAATGTTCTCATAAAACTATAAACTGTACTAACTTAGTCCTACAGTCGATCAGTTTGTACTTTAACATTGTTGTTGGTAAAAACAAGACAATGCCAGGATTGAAGAATTTCATCATGTTGGTTGCTTACATATTAATTATTATTGTGTTCAATGTGCAAGTTTTGAGGGATGGGGAATGAAGCAGAAAGAAGCTAGGGTTGGGGCTAATGTGAGAAAGGGTTCGGAATAGGGGTTGAGGGTATCTATAGGCACTGTTTGATATAAAGCAATGTAGAGCTGAAAAAGAGATAACTTCATATAAAATGTTGCCAGGAAAATATCCACACATTATAGGCCCCCTCCACCCTGTTACATATTCTACTTTCCGAACCACAAACTTGGACTCCTAAAGTTCTACCTAGATATTAATGGCTATATAAAACTGGAGGATACCATGCAACTGTTTATACAATAAAAAAGAGGCATGTCTTCTTGATCGAGAGCAGATGGTAAAACTTCAAGCAATGTGGTTAGGAATTGAACCAGAGTACCCCACTCTACAACCCCCAATTGCCCCGAGTTATTTGGCCTGCTTCCCAGTGTGGTAGATATGTCTTGACCTCAAATGAGACATTGCTCAGAAAAAGCTGGATGTTACTCTGATAAACACAGCTGTGCATAAAACAGCTTCATGTTTTCAGTAGCAAAGCTGCATTGATCTTTCTCTACCTCTAAAGGATTATCCCAGCTAATATATCCATTCCATCAAAACACCACATCTTTACAGCTGACAAACATCTATCATCTTTAGGGGTTCAAGGGAGGGACTGTAAATGAACCAGTTTATAGGATGGTTGTGTTAGGAATTTGTTCATGCTCAGTAAATCTTGAAATAGAAAGCTGCATCTGTCAAATTTGTCTACCTTCAAACCCTCTGAAAGAATTACGATGCTAGTGTAAATATTCAGCAGCTCACTTTAAACTTTGAAGAATCAGTTTTCTTGGTCTAGGGTATATAAACACATGACAAGTTTTATACCATTTATCACGAGAGAATCGTATGTGTTTTTAGATATCATATGTACTGAAGACATTAAATTGTCATATACTGTAGCTGCACTTCAAGTGGGAGGTAAATATGAATATGTGTGTGTGTGGTTCCACCCACACACCCACCCCAGCGGAAAATGCAGGGCGAGTTTTTATCACCGGCAGTCGAAGGTGGGATGGACATGTCTGGCGATCAAAATATACTCCCAATTAAAGGAGATTTTATCATTTCAAAAGCTTTGACAAGTAGGTACCCAACCTGAAAGCATTTGCCAATATGCTCAACATCTTTACAAATATATGTCTGGGTATAATTTCAGATCAGGCTCAGAAACTAGACAGAACTTTTGCTTTTCATTTCCCAAAATGAAAAACAAAACAAAAGTGTCATGGTACGGAAGTACAAACTGGACTGATAAAGCATCGTCTGTTGTTGACCGTCTACAACAAAGCAAAATTAATTTTGTGCCTTTAAGGTATCCATCTTTCAGGTTAGTCCGTTACTTTATTCAACTCAGTTTCCTTGATATGCAAATCATATTGCAATGCAAATTTCTCTCCCACATGCCACACTCCTTCACCTTATTCCCCCCACCCCCCCCCCACCCAACCCTCCTCCCCATCTGTCCATTTTGTCTAATATCAGTCCAACCATTTTGCTCAGAGACACTATCATTTTTGGCAAAACTGGCATATTGAATTCATTATTTCATTTTGTTCAATTTCCCTTTCACCTTGCTTCAAACTACAGAAAATAATAGAGATTATCTCTTGTCAGTGAAACCTTGACCCAAATCACAGAAAAGAGATTGGAACTGTAACAGCTAGATAATTTTATCATCCCACATATCGTGGCCCCGGACAAATGTTACAAAAAAGTGTCTGCTAAATTTTATCGGTGCGACTCTATCAACAATTTACCCTAAAGCGTTCAATTTTGGGTGTGGGAGGATTTAAGGTTGGATGGACTGGCGGTAGTAAAATTTCCAAGGAAGAATGGTTCCAGATGGCCAGTTGACCCAGGCTGTCTTTTCAGTTATCACTCATTTTATGTTTTTGCTGATATTAACAGGTGACATACCAGTAAAGTCTTAACAATATTCCACCACAATATAAAGACAAGTATGTGCCCCTAATCCCCTAATCCCTCATAAAATATATAAACCATTACAAACCGCAGTATGACAAGACAAGTATGTGTACCTAATCCCCTAATCCCTCATAAAATATATAAACCATTACAGACCCCAGTATGACGTCAGAGTTGAAATTTTGACGTCAAAGGGTTTATACCTTGGTTTTGATCTACACTAAAAGCTGCGTTCAAATTTTGGATTCCATGCTATTTATAGTTGACTAAACTGACAAAGCAATTGAGAAAAATATATATTAATTGGCAATTCTGTTTTGGTCGTATTATTCGACACTTAAAGGAAGAAAGAAGGAAGAAAAATTGTGTATGAGGAAATAATATTTATTTTTTTTATTAACAAACTGCTTTTATATATCAACTGCAAAATAAAAGAAAGCAAAATATGTCCAAAAAAATAAGGCACCTATATGTGTTGCAAGTTCTTGTTGCTCCTAACTTCTTTCTTTGTTACATTCTATAAAACTTGTGAATTCTCTCCAGTCCTTGAGATTAGATCCATATCATATCAGTTAAATGCTAAACCAACGATAAACCAGCGATAACCTTGCTGTTTAACGACAGATTTAATCCCGTGAAATCAATCAATCAAGGGTTTCCAGGATCACTTCCTGGATGCCAATTTACTAGCTATGCTAAACACTTCCTATTATTCTTCTTGTTTGTGGAGTTGTTTTCTTTTGATTTGTTCATATGTATTGTAATCTTCATGATTGAAATAAATCCATTTTTAAGCCGGCATATCGACCTTCCTATTTCCGTTACTTGCAGACAAAAAGAAACAAATCAATCCCAACGGTAGGTTGATATATATATTTCACTAATTAATGGTTGTAGGGGTAGACAGGTTAATTAGACCTCATTGATTTGCGCCGCACAATGGTACTCATGTTTACGTTCGTCACTGGTTTCTATAATTGATCAGGCAACTTATCTGAAAGAAGATCCATGCATGGTGTGGAGCTTAGAGATCATGCTGTTTATAAGATTCTGTAAAACCAGGGTTTTGTTTAAAAGTGAGAAGGATAACTTACTATAAAAGAGATTAATTCTCTGTGAAGTAAGACTTTTGCTGACAAGAGTAATACTACAGGTTTGGTGTCCCCGCCAATCCACCTCAATACTATACATCGTAAGCAGCTTACATTTACCAGACAAAGACGGGCTCTCTCTACGTTGTCTGTTTGAACTATATTAGAAATTCATATTTGTATAGTGATACTCAGCTACTGTACCAGTCATCAAAATTTAAAAAAAAACATTTTTTAAAAATCATCAAAAACAAATCATAATTTCAACATGGGGTGATGTGGAAGTGGTCATTGTGTAGTGATTTCAGATATCATAATTATAGAATGATATTTCCTATGACATTTATGCAAAATATGAAGAAGTACACTGAACTTATGCAGAATGGAATGCTGTAATATTCCAATTGTCTGTTTTTGAGTTGTTCTGAATAAAAAAAATGATTCACAACATGCATCAATGCTGCGTTTTGCTATGAATATATGGACAGTGGGTATTCACTCTGTTGTAAGATAAACTACTGGGTGACCTTGGTAATTTTTAAGCCCTAAGATCAAAGCATTTTCTCTTGCCAGCCTTTGTTCATGGTGTGAATTGAAACGCTCGTGATATGAGAAGAAAAACAAACAACATGCAATAAGGGCTATATCATCTTGAGAAAAAACTGCCAATCAAAAAGATGAAGCAGTTTTTAGATATTGATTGCAAATATTCAAATATTACTCTTTGCGATATTATTGTATATATACTCACTATCACACTATCCCTGGTAAAAGAAAGCACTTTGGACTCTTTACATAGTGATATTGTAATGTATATATAATTCAAATATGTACAGCTGCATATAAGAGTGATTACAGCTATGGCAATGAAGAAAAGGTTTGCCTTTCAACTGTATAGAAATTCGTTCATATACCGTGCAGCAATGTTTATACAATTTGATAGTTTAGAACCTTTATTATAGTTTCAGTAATGACTGTTTCATCATTTTATGTTTAAACCATTTAACAATCTTATTTCTTTCACTTACCATTTACCACATCATTTGTTTAATCTTAACAAGAACTGTTTTTTGATGTACGCCTATTTATAAATATTTTATATTTATACTGGTTTGAATGAATGAATGAATGAATGAATGAATGAATGAGTGAGTGAGCGAGCGAGCGAATGAGTGAGTGAATGAGTGAGTGAATGAATGAGTGAATGAATGAATGAATGAATGAATGAATGAATGAATGAATAAATAAATGAATAAATGAATAAATGAATAAATAAATAAATTTATGCAAATATTCATTCATGAGCTATACCATTTTATCCATATATATAATGTAGCTGTCCATAAAATCACCAGTGTTTCTTTTAATATAACGCACAAATTAAAGTAAATTCCATGTTTTTGAAAGATGAAGATACATAAATCTGTTCATTTTCAAAAAATGGAACTTCGTTTAAGCTGCTTAAATCTGACGAACTATGCAAAATGAGGTTTTTTAACCAAGCTAACTTTGCCAAAAACGTTTCGTTAATTAAGAATTCATGATCAAAAGTATATCAAGACATTTATTCTCTGGAGACAGATTTCATCCATGTATTCTGTTACGTCGTGCCTCTTTATTTAAATAAGCCAATGAGAGAAGGCACTGTAATGCATATTCAGTACCACGAGCCTCTCCGAGTTGTTCAAAGAACAGCTGATCGAACAAGCAGACTAGTGATAACTAGTAACAAGTATGCAAAACTTAGCCTATGGTCACACATAATACTACACTTGGTATCACAGACCTTCCATCATCTGCGTAATATCTCTGCATGACTAGCCCTAATAGCGAAACTGTCTTAGAACTACTAATGTTAGGCTAAGACCTAGGCTACTACCAGCAGTACTAGTAGAGTAACAGTTAGCGCAAGTTCTAACTGATGTTCGATGGGGCTGATCCAAGGAACACTGACTTTAAAACATGTATATTCAATGTGCCAGCAATAATCTCGCTTCCAAAATTCTATGATTACGGAAAATAGTTTTTACGGTGCTAAAACCTAACGTAGAGGAAGAATTAACTTTGAGAAGAAAATGACCGGTACCACTATTAATACAACCTACTAGGTGGTTATTTTTATGACGCTATAAGTGACCACGAATGTGGGAGAAGCCCGCAAGGACTAATGGATTACAACTACATGTCGAGTGGGTTCCAAATTCCAATTCAATATTTTAACTCAAATTTTGAATCTTGAAACTAAAACTTCAGTAGTATGCATGTGTTACACTGGGCGGGGGGGGGGGGGGGGGGA